>JAKSZP010005688.1:0-79171 GCA_022478985.1 Massospora cicadina | reverse complement strand
ACTTTTCTCTAGATGATCTTGCACCTGGAATTTACTTCCAGATCACAAAAGTGGGCGATTGACATCCACAAATGACTCAGCAAAGTAACATCGATGAATACCCCCCTTGGGTTGGGACCGTCTAGTACTAAAAAAAATGACTCATCAAAGTCGGAAGAATGGGGCATTGCGCCTTGTCCATATTGCATCACCTCATAGGTGGGTCAGCATAATGAGTTGAATGGATAATGATGTCCATCCCATGTGAGAAATTGCGCGATTTCTGGTTGGCCAGATTGTGCCAAACCAGTGGTGGGTTGGAAAACTAGTATTGGCAGATTGGGGAGTGTTAGAAATTGCTTTTTAACAATAGTGGGCTCCGCTAGTGTGCCAGGCCAACTAGTATGGAGACTGGCTGACTATTGCTGTTTTGCCTTCATAGGCGTACTAACCCCCTACAAGTCCACATCCAACCCACCAACCCAGAAGACCAATGACTTCGCCTTAGCCCTATGGTCCCTCTTGGGAGTGCATCAGTGGTACTCAGCCCCCTTCCTGGGTGGCCCAACCTCTTGTTCCTTCTCACTCATCACCAATCACCAGCCCCTCTTGTGTGTGCCCTGGCAAGTCCATCCCCCATCCTGGGTGGCTATGACACTCCCATGCTGCACCACCCTCATGACTAATGGCCACCAGCACATCATCATTTGTGCCCTGTTGTCCAGGTTCCTGTCAGTTGATTGTAGGGCTGGGGTATGGGAGCTGGCAGTATCAGCCACTCCAGGCGCATCACCCCGCGCCTACTTTGGGGATCTCCAGTCCCACCAATACCCACTTTAGTGGCTCTTGCTACTTCAAATAAATAAAGATGGGCGAAAGAGAGATATTTATTTTGAGTGAAGGAAGACTATTTATGCTCTAGGCTACTGTGCCTACGAAAACCCCTTGACCATCCAAGCTGGAACTACATCCAATTTTCAGTTGTCCGTGGTAATGATACCCTCCCATTATGCTCATCCCAATCAACAAATATTAGGTCAACTCATACTTGGCATAATTTGCCGGTCAGCTGTATATAAAGTTGTATTATTATAATCTACATTGAGCATCCTCAGCATAAGTTGCTGGTACTCCAATTTGGGATAGCGAAATCATAGTCAGATGATTAATAACAAATACGTCAGCTTTCTGCTAGAAAATCTCACAATCAGCCATGCTTGGAAGTCAGTGTTGAATTAGGATTTGCGCTAAACCCAAACAATCAATAATTAATTGGTTGACATCCTCAGCATTAATTGCCAGTGTCATCCTATGACAATATTACTATTGGGTGATTATTCCCTCATGGTTGTGAAATGGATCAATCCACCCAAATAGGGAGCACTGATTGATAACCTTCTCATTAATGATAGTATCAAACTAGGTTATTAGCTGGTAATCATGCATAATTAACTGACCCCATAGTCCTGATACTATTGAGAGGAATCCATCTGGTTAAATTTCTGACTGGGAGCTTATAATAAATGGTGGAATGGGAAAGCAGGTCAGGAGCATAATCAAGATGTCCTTGGCTAACATGCAGCATGTCACTGTATTGATGGGTCAGAGTGCCCAATTAACAATCATCAGCTCCATAATGCTATTGGCAGAGCTTTGGGCTAGGTTGAAAGTGTAAATTTTGTTGGGTTGTATAATGACAGAGCCCATGGAGAGGGTTTTAAAAAACTAGTATTTTAATAAAACTTGAGGTAAATAATGAAACTAACAACCGGCTCTAGGAGGGGCAGTTGTCTTTTATACTTAACCCTCTCAATGATTTGACGCATATATTCATTTTTAAAATCTTTATTAAGCACACTTTTCTTTCTCGTTGCAAACACTTTTGCAACCCATTCAATTCAAGACTAAATCTAGTTTGATAATCTCATAGAGGGGATTAGTCTGCGCCCATGTCTGGGAGCAGTTGGGCAAGCAAGGCAAGAGGAGCAGGCGGAAGGCCCGCGGCCTCTAACGTTCAAAAACGCCTCGGAGAATCTGGCAGAATAGAAAAAAATCTAAAAAAAACTGGCGGTCACAATTTCCCCGGAGATACTCACGTGGCAAACACGATGCAACCAGTACATCAACACGCCACATTCCCAGCCACTTTCATCGGTGGAATTTGGAGTCCATGTGTATCAGGACATCCAAAAATGGCCCTATGGGAAAAATTTTGTGAAGATGTACACAAAATTTTCCCGACCGCGGTGTACGTTGCACCTCACTCCATGTCGTGCAGTTGGCTGGACCTAGGTTTTGAAAGCAAAATAGCAGCAGACAAGGCTGCAGCAGTGCGTATAGTGGTTGACCTCCCCGAAGGGCAACAGGTCGTCAAAACTAAATGCACCAGATGGACAAAATTAAACCAAATTTTCCTCACGTTTGACTTTTTGCCTACTATGGTAAAACGTGACATTTTGGAGCAACACCTGAAAGATGGTCTCGCCATATATGGCGAAATACAATCTTTTGAAATGCAACGTTTCACACTGATGCCACACCTGTGCACCGGCAAAGCCATCGCAGTTCTGACCCCAACTGAGGAGATCACGAAGGACCTAACCCAGATCCTGCACTCCACCTTTGTTGACATCGCAGGGAACACCACCCACCCATTCCGGGTAACCGTGGACAGCGCGCCCCCCATTTGCACCCACTGTGATGCGTTCAGCCATAAGGCGCATGCATGCCCCATCAAAGAGGGCGTCACATTCCAAGAGCACCCCTCAGCGGCCATGGCCAGTGGAGAGGCGCACTACAAACCAACTGCAAGCACCAAGGAGGCTTTCCTGTGGGGAGCACAAGGCTGCTACCTATTGGTAAAGCCCATCTCCCCGCAGGAGCGGAAGAAGGCCAAGCAGGCCCATAGGACTGCGGCCAAGGAAGCGGCCAAGGCCACCACCACCATCCCACACTTACAACGCCAGGAGGACATGGAGACCTTCGCGGTGGAAGCAACTTGGGAATCCATCACCCAATCAGATTGGGAGGCCCATGCCAAACAGGCCACTCAATCTGAGGATCCGATGGGAGATTCGATCTCACCCAATCGCTGTACCCAAGCCCCAGTCAAAACTGACTTGGGACCTATCCCAACCAAAATTTTTTTTTTTGCCCCACTCGACAGTGCACCAAACTTATCCGCACCGCAAAAAATTCATCCGACGTCAGGAAAACAAAAAGTGAAGGCCAAAGCCAACGCGACTCTTTCTGCAAAAATCAACAAAAACCCCGATAGCATTGCTGCTAATACCCACACTGCTTTGAAAGCCCATGGGGACCTGGAAGAGGCTGGTGGGCCTGGGGGGCCCACCCCCTCGCACCTAAGGTGCAATGGGGGAAACCTTCACTCTAGGGATGCTGAATATTGCCGGACTCAAGGCCTCCCCATCCCAGGCTAGGAAACTGAGTTTTTTACAAAACAATTTACCCGTGGATATCATGGCCATCCAGGAGTCCCACTGTCCACGAGGTTCTGAGGAAGCTTAGAAAACAATGCTCCTACCATCCCTATCCTTTTGGTCGAAGCACTGTGGGGTGCTAATTCAGAAAAACAATTTTTTCAAATTTACATCTTCAGAAACATTCCTAAATGGCCGAGTGCTCGTTGTCACCTTCTCATGGGCCAATGTTGCACACACAATTGTCAACATTTATGCCCCAAACGGTGCACATGAGCATCAGGAATTTTTCTCGTCGGTCAAATCCCTCCCGCTACCCCCCAATTCTTTCCTAATTGGTGACATGAACTGTTGGCTAACCTCACCAACGGACCAGTGGCTGCCCTCACCCCACGCCCCACAGGGTCACATAGAACTACGCGTTCTAAAAGCCACCCTTGGGTTAATGGATGCGCTGCCGTGACATGCCCCACTGCTCAAAAACATGATGCGTCCCCACGTCCACAACGGCCAATTAAGGTCCATGACCTGCATCGACCTTATTCTAGTGCTGGCAAAATTCCAACCCCACATCTCCCACTTCAAAACAACAAAAATGGAATTCTCTGACCACCAACTGGTCTCGTTAACATACCACGTACCTGTCACAGTTGCAAAGGCCCCACATTGGTGCAAAATCCGCCCCACAGAGCTCGCGTCGCCAGGATTTTCCATGTGGGTGGAAGAGGCAACTTTGGCAAAATCGTTTGTTGCACCATTTTGTGCGGACCCCATTTCCACATGGGCAACTTTCAAAGAAGACACCATCCACCACTATCGCCATCTCTCATCCAGATGCTCATGAGCCACATCGGTGGTTATATTGCGCACGCTGGTGGAATTGGCCCACTTGGAGTCCAACATTCTAGCCTCAGGATATAGCCCTGCATGGGGCCAGAAGTGGGCGGAGGCAGCCGCCCACCTCAACGCACTTGAAAGGCAACACAAACATCAGTTTTGTGTCCAATACAGGGCCACACGCATCACTAAAGGTGACAAGTGCACCGCATACTTCTTCAAAAAAATTTTTGCACCACGCCAGAGCATGGCCTGCACACAGGTGTGAAGATCGGATAATTCTATTGTGGACACACCAGCTGAAATGCAATCGAAATGCAAAGATGTTACTCTGAGTTATACCGAGCTGAAACAATTCAGCTGGCCAAAATGGTAGAATTTCTTGACAGAGCTCATATCCACACCGTTTTCCGATACCCAGAAATAATGAATTTAATTACTCCAAATGAATTATGGACTACCATTCGCGGTGCACCAAACCAAAAATGCCCAAGCCCAGATGGCATTCCATATGAGTTCTACAAAAAATATTTTAAATATATATCCCAATTGCTGCTAGCCTCACTCAACCAAAGCCTGTTGGAAACGCGCCTCCTACCAGGAGGACATGAGGCCTTTACGGTCACACTCTTCAAGAAAGGGGATAGGCTAGACTTAGCCAACTGGCGCCCCATTTCTCTAACAAACACAGACACCAAAATTTTAACAAAAATCATGGCTAACCGTTTAGGGACTGTAGCATCTGCCACCATCTCCCCAGAACAATTTGGTTTCATCCCCAGAAGGTCGATTTGGGATAACGTGCACTCTGTGGCTAATGTGTGTCAGTCCACAGCCTCTGGGGCACTTGTATTCTTGGACCAACAAAAGGCCTATGATAGAGTAAACTGGGAATACCTTAGGGCCTGCCTCCAACAATTCCGCCTACCTCCCCGCTTCATTAACTGGGTGATGCTGCTCACGGAATCTGCAACAATGGCAGTGCGCGGCCCAGGTTTCCTAACAGAAGTAGTCCATCCTCAAAGGGGCCTGCGACAAGGGGGCCCCCTGAGCCCACTATTATACAACTTCAGCCTTGACCCAATACTGCGAAATGTGAATGCCCAACTCACTGGGGTCCTTGTGCCAGGCCAAACTCCAGTCAAGATGATGGCATTTGCAGATGATTGCGTGGTGGGGGTGTCTAATAACAAAGATGCACGTGCGCTTGAAGCCCTCATCCATGAATATTCCTGGGTAAGCAACGCGGCACTAAACACCTCCAAAACCGAAATCATCCTCCTTGGTCAGTTTTAGAACTGCTGGGCCCCAGCAAGTAGTTCCCAACCCGGCCCATCTGCTCGCCCATGTCCACGCCTTACTAACTCAAAACACACCGCTCCACTGGTGCTCCCCTTTGTGCCACGACCTACCATAGGACTGGTACGCCATCTGGGCGTGTGGTTGGAGGCAGGTGGATATGCATCAGCAGTAATGGAGTGCCATATACTGGACAACGTGACAAAGTGAATCACCTCTCTCAGAGCCCACCTTAATACCCTCACTGGCAGGGTTGTTCTTGCCAGCTCTATGCTCTTATCCAAAGTCTGGTTCGGAGCCCACGCCATCCCCTTCTCCCCAAGCTTCTTCAAATCCCTGTATGCTTTGCTACAAGGTTGGCTTTGGTCAGGCCGCCCTCCACCAGTATGGCTAGAGGTCATGTTTGGCCCTCATCATCATGGTGGCATGGGCCTACTTGACTTCAAAGCCCATGCCGCCAAGATCCTGGGCACCTGGATTGCGGCAGTCACTGCTCATACACTCCCATCCCAACACTGGTCCCGCGTGGCCCGCTCCAACTTCTCCTGAGCCTTGGGCCTCAACAATCCATCAAACCCCCACTCCCTGATGAAATACCTCGCATCACACACATCAGCCACAGGTCCTCACGGGACCAAAACCCACTACAAACGAATCCTACTCTCCATGCGAATTGCAGAGTGGAGAATTCATATTAGTGGACATACAACCCGAAGAGGCCGCCCCTCTCCTCAGTTCACACAAGAGGTACAGGGGCTACCCATCCATGATGGCGTGATCCCCATTCGACCCCAAGTCCTATCCAGGGTGGACTACCTGGACATGATGGACATCCCTTATTCCACTGAGACCCAAAAGACTATCTGGAAATATGCACACCATCCTCTGTTGCAGCCTCAAGTCCGCTCCCATGTGTGGCGCTGCCTGAGGCGGGTGTATCGTACAGCTGAGCGCTCTAATGCTTTACACTCATCCTGTGTCGTGTGTGGCCAGTATGGAACGCTGTTTCACCGCCTGGAGAAGTGCCCCACCTCTAAAGTAATATGGCGCGAAGTCCATCGTCTGCTAGGCCAGGATCAAACACATCCCTTCAGTCTGTCAAGAGATATGTTTGCTTCATCAATGGCCTCCCCCTCCCACCCTCCCTCCATGCTCTGGTGGTTGCAATCGCCATGTGGACTATCCACACGATTGTCTTGGATGCCATCGCTGGATCCATCCCCACCCTCCCTGAAGCTGTCCATAGATTTCGGTCTCATTTGGTGGATCACTTTCAAGCGTGGATGTTTGGATATCTCCCACCGCGTCGCGAACAGCTGGTCTCCTCCTGGTTCCCAGTCTGGTTCAGCAAATCAGACCCCTTCCTCCACACGTGCTCAATAGTGGCTACGTCCCCTACACACGTTCCGTCCCCTTCTCATAAGTGGCGTTCCCGCTGGCAACAAGAGATAGCATCGCTTCTCTAGGGTGCCTCCCCTGGTACTCAGTTTTGTCTCGTCTGAGTCATATTCGGAAGTGTCCATCCCATGGTCGGCCTTCCCCATAATAGATTTAAATAAAATCTTTATTAAGCACCATTTTTTATATATTTGCAAAAATCATTGAAAAAGTTAATAAAAGATATTAGAGTGATGGCTTGACTGAGCTGGCAGACATGTTTGCAACAAGAAAATTGGGTTTAAGGGGTCTTCTGATAGCTTACATATGAGGCCATAAAAGCTCTGACAATGTAACTTTTGGATCAAACGTGGGGGTACTCTCGCCAATCCAAACTTGAGCAGATTAGCTCAGATCAGGAGCTCAGTGAATTGATTTTTGGCAGAATTAATTTTTTTGATAATTTAAATTTAGATTAATATTTTTGGAGATGAATTCTTGACTCAGATCAGCACTAATGTCCCAGAATCTCGAATTTTGTGGCCTTACCCAGTTTTTCTGCCTTATTAAAGATTTCCTGAGCTTTGAGATCAACTTTTGCAATTACCAAGGAGTTAAAGGTGACAGGGTGGAGACAAGATGAGGGCGATTGTCCTGCTAGTGGCATCTGGCCAGGACTACCTCCCTACAGACCCCTTGATCTTATTGATAAGGGAAGAAGCAGAAAATGGGGTACAGTAAGTGGGTTTTTTTCACTAAAGCAGTTACCCAGCGCTCATTAACAACATGGGCCAAGTCACCTAGTTGAACCAAGGGCTCCATAGGAGCCTTGGATCCCTTCTTCCCTCTGCAAGGGAACTTTCAGAGATCTATAACAATAGGTTGTGTTTCTAGATTTACACAATTTAACTGATATTACCTGAGGCTTTTATAATCTTTGCAGCCCTTTCCCCGGCAGTGTCTCCCAAGGATAACCCACAATTGTATTTCTTTCTTCACTCTGTGTGATTTTAGTGTGACTTTAATATGTTTTTAAACTTATTTCTCTCCCACTTCTCATAAGACCCATTTTATAATCACATTAATGTCCTCACCCCTGATATTATTACCCCTATATTGTGCGCTTAAGCACCCAATCTGGGAGCCCAGTCTCACTTTTATTATAATAAATTGGAAATGATGTACTATCTAGCTTGATTGTATTAAAAACTTTTTATATAGTATATTCATCTTTATTATATTTAATATATATTTGTTGTAATAGTTTACACTTTATTCCATAATTGCTCTCTAAATTTGAAAGTAGTGTTTTGGTAGATCCTATTTTTAGGTTAGAAAATGATGATTATGTAATTTACTCAATTTACATATATAATAATTGGTTATATGTAAGCTCTAAAATTATTTAATATATAATTTTATCTTTTTAGAAAAGCCTTAATACTTGAAACAGACTTAAGATTTTTATATATACTTCATTACAAAAATATTTCCAAATAAGATTAAAATTTTATATTTCATAAATCATCACAATTGGCATAAGCTAACTATGACATTTGTAATTTATAACAACTTAAATGAGCACTTACCTCTAAAGCTCAGCAAAGCCTCACTTTGATGCGTAATGTCAAACTTATCAATAGAACATCAATAGCTTATCATATTAGATTTTACTTTAATGGCTGTAAGTAGGATTCTGTGACCCTCTGGAATGATTACACCATGCGCAGGGTATTCCACACATTTTATTATAGAAATCCATCATTATCAAGAAAACCCATCTTGGTTTTCTCTATAGTTTTAAACCTTATTTCAATGGAATTCATTAACAAAATCTATAGATACTAGATTTTGGCTTTTGTTATTTTATTTTCCTAAGCCTATAAGTTTATGGTTATTGTTGCAAGCTTTAGGTTGCTATATTAACCCAAGATCTTCAGAGAAAAGTTTCTACTTGGTCAAATAGTTGGGATATCTCATTCAAAAGGTCACTTGGCGATTGAACTCAGACTTGGCACATTGTCCTGAGAAACTCCAAAGAATTTTTATATAAAAAGGGTATTAACTTAGAGGGGTCGATGTCATGGTCCAGGGTTTTCAAAGACATAACATTGTACCTATATTTTTAAGTGTAAACTATATCAGGATAAAGATACTATGAAAGTACCTATAGTAAAAAGAAATCAGCATTGATAGCACCAAAATTAGATAAACATAATTGGTTGGCAACAAGGCCAAAAAAATAGACACTAATTTACCAATCCTGATCATATAAATATCAGCATTTTGCTTTAATAAAACTGTATCAAGTTTTATTTTAAATTAAAGAAAAATGATGGCAATTACCTCTAATGGATAAGAAATATCATTGGCAACCAAGCCTTGATGAAGTTTGAAATGTTGGTAAGCCAATTATGACCCCAGTCACTTAAGGGCCTTAATATCATTTAATTTGCATATTTTCAATCCCTGTTAAAAACCATTAAGTATAAATTGATGAAATGAATGACTATTAAGTTACACTTTGGCAATGTTTCCTATCTGAACAAAGATGTTGCCAAAAATGAGGCTGCAAATGCCACGGTTTCTGCACTTGCATTTAAACTTTGGCAACTTGTGCTTCTTTTGCTAAGCATTTGCCTGACGCTCGTCATTAGCATCTATAATCTACAAATGAAAAGTGTCCAATATCACCTTTTATATTATTTTGTACAGCTGTTGCCTGAGAATGTGTGTGGGCATATCTCTCCAATAGGTTAGCACAGCATCAGTTGGAGGCATATTGTGACATCAAGAAACATTTTATATTCATCTCCATCTTTCTGAGCATCCTGAAAACAACTGATATTGCGGACTCCCTGTAAAGGTCCTCGCCACAGCAATCAGGCTGGAGAGGACCCTAAAAACCTTCCAGTCAAAGAAGGGAAACGCCTTATGAGCCCTACCACCGGAAAGAATGCTTGGATCTGGGGTTTACACTTGATGAGCGCTGGATAGCTGCTGCTCCCCCTAGACTAAGTCCACACTAACCTCAGATATATGAGAATCCCCATCCCATAGTATCACCAAATCCGCCAAGGCGTACTTGGACAAGGGTAAGAGAATATTTAGTGAGGTTTGAAACCTACTCAGTGGATTATAATCAAATCCCCTGAGATGAGTGATATTGTAATGCTTGATTAATAAAATGCCTACCAAAGCACATATTAATTATCCTGCAAATGAAGAAGCTGAAAATACTTTTGCCAAAGAGGCAGTCATAGAGGAGGCCATAGAAAAAGCTTATTACACCCAAAATCTTGTAAAAACCATCAATTTAAGGTGCCTTATGATCCAGATGTTTCTCTAAATTATGAGGACTTCAGAGAACATCAGATACCCTAGGAACATTACTGGACAAGTTCTTGGTGCCCTTGGGAACATTTTTGTTACTTACTTCTCAAAGATGTTTGTAAGCTTCTCTACCTCATCGTCCACACAAGTATAAATGCCCAAAACTTTTCCAGTAGAAGAGTGGTGGATTAACTAGTAATTACTAATCTATTGAAATAAATTTGCTATAGAAACTTTAGAATTTTTAACTTTTTAAAGATTATTCCAACTTTACAAAATCATTATGACCTATGGAGAGGCTCCAATCATTGAACTTGGTGGTGGAGGTGGCCATATCATTGGTTTTTTCAGTGCTAGCATCCCTAAATATAAGAAATCAAGGAACACACCCAAAAAGAGTTGCAGTACAATCCATCTATCTACAAACATGTTACTGCTAACCAACATTTTTTGAGCCAAACGTCCATGACTCTAATATAAATCCTCTGTAGTCAAGGCCAGGCCCAAGAAGGCCCCACTAAAGAATGGAAAATGTAAAAGTAATGACAGAATCAGAATTGGGGACACGCCAAAAATCTTGCCTTAGTACCAAGTGCGCATTCAGACCAACCCCAACTTCAGACCCACCTATAATCAAGAATTGCAGGCGCAGGTGCCCTCCACTTAAAACCAGTAGCCCCACTTCCTCCCAAGAAACATTGGCAAAACTGTTGCCAGTAGTCATCTTAGTAGTCAAGGTGGGTATGATGTTCATTAACCAATACTTCCCTCACCTACCCCAGCGGAAATATTTTCAAATTTTCAGAATGGCAATATCATGTGGACTATGGATGTTAATTTATTATTGAAGTACTCAATGAGATTCAAGTCTTTTCTTTGCATATTGGATGCCTGACTTAATAATCAGCCTTGTAATACTGCATTTATGTTAATGGCCTAAGACCTGTTGAACTTGGGTCATTCTACAGATGAAAGAAGTCTATATGGCATTATACGTGCCCTCTTGACATTTTAGTCATGGGTCACATTGATTAGAGCTAGCAAAAAATACTAATTTTTCGAGTGGCAATACTGACCCCCCTCAAGTGCACAAGCTTGCAACGTGACGGTGATTAGACCTACCTTTTGCCCCTAAGATGAGTCAGAGCATCAGGTGTTGGGAGACCTGACCAAATTTAAAATTTGAGCCACTTTATTGGGAAAACAGAGTCCTTTCAAAGAAACCTCTGACCCTACTTGATGCTCTGCAAGGAGAGGCAAAAAATGGCCCAGAACCCTAATGTACTAGAACTCTCATCTAAGGGAAGCTCCAGCTTCACTATGAATGATTGTCTTCTCAGAGATAGCCACTCCAGAATTAAGTCCCTAATTACTGTTCTACCTAATTCAATGAAGGGCTCCTGCTTTGATCCTAAAATGGCCATATAAAGGCTTTCCAACAGCTAGCTGATTCCTTCAAACTACCAAAGGGTATTATTATCACCGCATTCCTGGCCTCCCTCAACAAGGGGTAGGTTCCCACATGGAATGGTACAATGAACCCCAGAGACTTAAACCAGAATAAAAACTGGCGCAGCATATTGACACTCAAAATGTATATAAATTTAACAAAATTCGTCCTCATAGAAACCATACTGCTGTCCCACTAAGGCACCTCCATCCATTCCCGATGAGGACATGCTTATAGCATTTGATAGTAAGAAAGAAACCATTAACAACAAATAAAAAAGACAAATTCAATAAGCATGACGTTTTTAAGTCCATTACCTCAAAAGAGAACCGCTGATCTACCACAATCTCAACACTAAAAATGCTTGCTCTTTCCCCCTAAGCCCCCCTCTGCCTCAGTACAGCGGTTTCTATGAGATGGTGAGTCACCCTATTTTGGTCTTGGTACCATGCTTTGATCCCATAGGGAACAGAAGCCAATTACAAAATTGGGTCCTTATTTTGATCAGCAGCTCTATAACCCTGGGATCTTGGTGGCACAACCTGACCCCAAAGGCTCAGCTTATGGATCTTGTGAAAGATGTGCCAATATACCCCATATGCTTAATCTTTATCCCATAAACCCAGAGGCCCCAAAGTTATTTTAATATAAGATTGTTGTGATGGAGCAGGTTGAGGATAAATGTCATCAAAATCTGATCTTAAAGACCTAGACCAATGCACCCATTGACAGACCCCTCAGACACCCCTTTCAGTCCCATTTTTTATGACTAAGTGGCAGCAATGCCATCTCAGTTCCTTAACAAGTTCCAGATGCATAACACGCTAGCTTCAAGCATTGACACCAACTACAGCATATGAGCCATTAATGAATTTACTAGACTTGATTGTGCTTACATCCTGTTTGCCATGGATGTAAAATTCAGTTGAGACAAGCTTCAGTTAACCCCTTGGTGGATACCAGCGCCTTTGGCAACCTTATCAACCATAAGGTGGCCCAGGCCTTGGACCTTAAGGTTACTATGGGGCCCTAATCATGTTGGACTCACGAGAACCAATGATCATGATGTCCCTATGTGAGTCGCTTCATTTCTCAGCCCACGGACATCACTTCCATGCTGATTTCTCAGCGAATTCTAATAAGCTTAACCTTATCCTAGGCTTAGGGTGGTGGTGCTGAAAGTTGGTGTTCATTGACCTCAAGCGGAACATGCTCACTTTCAAATCTTTCTAACACTCAGAAGAGATCCCTTTTTAACTACCCTGGCAGAAGAAAATGAATCAGCGGCCACAGTAAATATTCTTCCTTTGACCCAGTAGCTGAATTTCCCACTATCCATGGATACTTGAGCCCTACAAAGAGATCTTTGATGCAAATGGGAACAACTGGCTACTACCCCACTCAAAGTTTGATCTAATCTTTCTCCTGACAGTGGATCTCATCAAGACTAACTGCCCCCACTACTCATACACCACTGCTGAGGACAAAGCCTAAAACCTGGATGATGACATTTTAGATAAAGGTGGCTAACTAAAAAAATGCACTTGTATCATCTCCCGTGGTATTTGCCCAGAAACAAGATGGTACCATGTGGCCATGCATAGAATATGGCTTCCTAAACAACTTTACAGTTCAAAAACCTACCCATTAACAATCAAGTCTATTTAAAAAAGCAATTTCCAAGCTCAAGTTCTCAAAGCTGAAATTTTAAGAAGCTTTCCACCAAGTTTTAGTGAAAAAAGGCCAAAAATGGCTAACAGCTATACCCACATGTCACAGCTTCTACTAGGTCAAGGTTATGCCGTTTGGCCTCAAATATGCTCTCACAATATTTCAGAGGGTAAATGAACATGCACTGGGAGATCTCTGCTTCACTTGTGCAGTGCATTTATCAATAGAATCTGGTCCACTCTCTTTTTTTATTACTAGATGGTCTGGTCCACTCTCCAACGTCGGAAAAACACAAGAGATACCTGGTATCAATGGGCATTTCCCTACAGAGAGAAGGCCTTCATGGAAATTTTCAAAATGTGAACTTTTCAATGATAAAGTATAATCCTTTAGGAACCTCATACTCAAATATGAACATGGCATCGCCCCCTTAAGAATAGAAGCTATAAAATCGTGGCCAACTCTTACCACCCAGAAACAACTCTGCAGTTTCTTAGGCTCAGTCACATTCCTGAAAAAAATTTCCCCAGCAAGCTTGGAACTGGCCTCCACCCTCCACCTATTAATGGGTAAGTATGCACCATTTATCTGGATGTGATAATGCCATCAGGCATTGATCATATTAAAGAAGTTTTTTACTACCACGGCTGTCCTGCGCCACGCCAATAAAGACAAGCCATTCAATGTAACATATGATGCTTCCAAAATAGACAAAGGGCAGCTTTGCTAAAGGAACATGTCAGATGTGAGCAACTGTTGTCATAATTTTTTAGGAAATTTACCAGCGCTGAACGCTCATGGGCCATCTATGACAAAGAGCTGGCCGCCGTTTCCTGACAAAGATGCACTGAAAATAACTAATACAGGGAATGAAGTACATGGTGAAAGTGCGCACATATTACAAAACACTTATATATTGGTGCAACCCACAAAAGCGGCTCATTGTCAAATCAGGTCACCTTGAAAACTCCTCAATAAAAATAAATATGAGTTCATATGAGATCCAACTCACATATTATCTGACACCCTGAGAATAAGCTGTAAATTTTTTCAGGTTTATTAAACATGTTTGAGGTGTGCAATGAATATCTTGTTGATTTAATAGATATTAAGTTTTGTAAGTAATACTATTATGAGGACTAGTATTTAGCTGTGCTTTTTTAAAGCAAATATATCTGCTCAGGTTTCTCCACTGGAAAGGTACTGGCAACTGACCTTCACTCAAATAAAGAGTTTTTCAAAAGTGATCCAGACAACAAGGGAAACTATCTCATCAAATATAATCCTAAGAGTTGGCAAACTTCTGGATAACAAGGGAACTTCTCCAATCCTCTACTGACACAAGAGATCTTGATAACACCAGACAATCATTTCAGTTTTTTTTATAAAATTTAACTTTTAAACTTTACTTAATGTAAGCCGACCAGGAGATGGAAAAACAATACTCATTGTTGATAATGGGACTATTGAAACTCTTTTTATGAGTACAAAAGTTACCATACTGGGTTCCTCACCAATTTATGCTCTCAAAAGTTAATTGCACAGGTTTGGTATGTGCAGAATTTGTGTTGAATGTAATAGTTGATATTAATTGATAACAGTATAATGACTATTATCCATAGTTGAATAGATAAACCTGATATGGTCCAACGCTAGACCTGTAATTATCCACAAAATACTGATGATGTCAACTATAGGGACTTCTTTCCTGTTCCATCTAACTTTATCCAATCTCACATTCAAATGTTTCCAGACTTTCTTCTCGCCACGCTGAATCTGTGGAGATTCCCATCTAAGTTCAGCACTTCTTCTAAGGATCCTTAATACTTACTCCTTATATGACAAAAGATTCCACAATTATTGTATAAAACAACAATAATATACTGAAGAAGGATAGAACTTTTATATAAATCTAAGAGCCATGTCTTTCAATAGGATGATTCTTTTTTCTTTTTAATAGGATTAATCTTTTTTCAATAGGGTGAAAATTTTATTGTGAATTGTTAGGAAATTTATAGAGGGAATTCAGCGCCCAACTTCTCAGTTGGTGCCTCAGCCTTGAAATATCAGCCATTTCCATTGAACTTCTCTCTGACGTCTCATCAGCAATTGTCTTCTCCATCTGGTTAGGATTCTCCATCAGACATCCTTGAGACCTAAAACGGAAAAATGCAGAAAACGTGTCCCTAACATTTTCAATTCCAGCATATCAACCATATTTGCCAAGCGACCTGTTTAGGTATATAAGCTTGTTACTCATTAATGCAAGTCAAACCAACTGATTGATTTGCTAGTTGCAGGTGGCATCACTCGCCTCTCAACAGCTACTTAAACTCCTCAATTTGGTTGATGATGAAGCTCAACCAATACCAATTGGTACACCTGATAGTTAATTAATGATCAACTATTCTATGCCCCAATTTCTTCAGTAACTTAGCCCAATGAGATCTTAATCATTTACCTAGATCGATTTATAGAACTGAACCTGGAAAATTGTTTAAAATCCCCCAGACATTATTAACCCAAAATCGGGGTCAATTGATATCCAATTCACTTGCTATCAGGACAAATCCTCTAGTGATCCAACAGATAACCTAGTAGGCTGAAAAGGTGGGCAAAAATCCAACACATCCCCCTCTTGCCTAGATTTACAGCAAGAATAGGATTGGGACAGGACAATGCCACCCTGGACCAGATTAAATATTTCTGGTTTCTTGTGGAGCACAGCCAATCTGAACTCAACGCTGTTAGGGATAACCTTTGGCATGCCATTTTTCTTCCTTTTCTTCCTTGCTACCGCCTCTTCAGAGCGCAGTCCTCATGACTTAATGTGTTCTGGGCTGATCAATTTACTCATTACAATTATAGTCCCAGAAAGCCAGTTTTCCCCCTGGTCAGGGCATATGAACCATTGCAATATTTAGGATCTTGGTTCAGCGTCCTTGATTTCCTGATTCCCCTCCTCGTCTGTGACAGGAGGTTAATGACATCAATGTCTGTCATGTGAAAAATTAATAATGATCATTTATATTTTCTTTTGTTATTTTCTCTCACCAACTTTTTTTCTCATAGCATTCTTTCATTTTTTTCTGAAGAGCTTATCTCATTAACTTTAGATTAATTTTTCCAAATATAGATCTTAATTAATACTGAAGTGAATAATATTGACTATTATAAAAAGTTTAACATCCCCCTCTCATCCAGCTCATATGTCGAATTCAAATTCTTGGTACCAACAATATCTTGATAGCTTTCTGACCAAGATGCCCATCTTTTCCAATTGATGAGTCATTCTGTGAGAAGAAATATCTTCTATATCCCCCTAGGACCCATACTCCAAATCACGCATACATAGGCAGTCCTTCCGTGGAAATACTGGAAACTGTATCTGACCTTTACAAAAACCAGAGTCATGACCATCTCAAACAAATCACAGCCAATTCTTCCTCTGTCATTAATTACAAAATTGGACTTCAATACTTTCCTTGATTCAGTTACTTTCACGGATAATGCTAGTATTATTGTCAAGCCTCCTGAAGAAATGCCATCTGATATTAATCAAATGTTTCTGTCTGGATCCACTTTGCTTCCTGAGTTTTTTTTCAACTCAGACAATATTATCAAACAGCTGTTCTTTCATCTGAACTGGCAATCAGAAATTGCAAACATTTTGAGCTCCCCTATGCAGAATTGAGGAACCAAGTAACCAAGGCTCTTTACATAACTCTGAACTCCTCTGATCTCTTCAACATCATAGATCAAGACATTACAACCTATGCTCTTTGTTTCACAGGCCAAGATCTTCAAAGTTGGACCACAAAGCTTCCAGCCTCTCCAAAGTTCCATTGTTTATTCTGTTTTCAAATTCAAGAAGCTCATAGTTGTTGTCTTCAGGATGTCATCTGCTCCTTGCATAACTATCTTGTTTCTGGCGCTTTGCATTGGTAGACCCCATTTTGGCTTTGATTTTGAGGCATGATTTGGCAACCTCACTATAGTATCCCTTGCACTATGCCAGATCACATGTGCAAAGTTTTTGATAAAGCCCATTAGCAAGATCTCAAGACCAATCTTCCAGCTCCGGTGCTATATATTGGGATCACTTGGGGTTATTCACTGACTTCCTCTTATTGTTCTGTTGCTTCCCTCCCTGTAAAATTCAAAGAATTGCTTGCTTGAAATTATATTCCTGCGCAATTAATCAGGATGAAGTTCGGCCAATGGATCCTCAATTTTGCAAGTGGCTTATGGCATTCCAACCGTTTGGAAACTCACTAGGCATCCTCAAATAGCCCTGACTCTTCTGTATGATTTTGGACTGGGTTTTTTCGTTGTAATTGGGAACTTTAACCAAGGAAGGTAATGTTACAAGCTGTGGATCCTGAGATCCCAGCTTGCTGACACTCTCCATAAGTGACTTAGGATACAAATCAAACGAAGATATAATAGAGTAGACCTTTATTTAAGACTAGATTACCTGATCTTAATTCATTAGTCCAGGTACCGGTATTTATACCTCTAAGGCATCTCCTGGTCATATTCAAGCACGCAATCTTACATATTATTTTTCCACTTCATTTCAGCCCTTGAACTGATACAACTGAGACATATTGCTTGGTTTATTGGTGGCAAAAAATCTCATATTCTGGATGATTTCAGGGACAAAAATCGCAACAATGAGCGTGCAAAATGGTCCTAGGATCATTTCAAAATGAGTTTCGTCATACTGCTGACAAAATACAAATTTTGGGAGATTTTGTGGTTGATTAAATAAATGATGTACCCTTAATTGGGCCATCAGCAGGCCTCTCTTGATATTTCTAGGTACTCCTATTTGGATGGTCCACGTGCAAGTGCTATTGTGCCGGTTACACATATTAACATAAAAAAATTATTTTAGGACCAGCTCAAGTATGTTTTTGAGATACAAATTACAAAAACGACTCCATAATTGGGATGTCAACTGTCCTCTTGATAGCACTAGGTACTCCCATTTGGGTGGTCCATGTGCAAGAGCTATTGTGCTGTTTCCACATACTGACATGCAAAATTCGCCCTGAGGCAGAAAATTGATTATATTTTTTGTTTGTCTGTTTTTTATGGGACTTTTAAACGTCAACTTCTTGTCAGTCTTAAACAATTTTGTATACTAGTTTCTTAATATTTCACCCAATTAATTGGAACTATTTGCCAAGGTTTGGGGAAGAAATAATCAGCTCAACTGCAAGTATGTATTCGGCCTGGGCCACCAAAAGAATAATTAGACTGATTAACGTTGAGTTGGTTGGCCCATCCAAGTTTTTGCAGTGAAGTTTGGCTTAAATGTGTGGGGATATTTGGCCTTAGCTTCTAATATTATAATTAAATCCATGTTGCTATTTTCAGCCTGAGCATTGTTATTACTATAGGTTTTAATTAGATTATTAGCTTAAGCATTAGGAGGGAAATCAGCCCGATCTGTAGTTTGTTGAAGGGTTTTTTGAGTCAACCACAGAATCTGACACTCCCCAATATGGGTATTGTGTTTGACAAGAACTGATATCTTAATTTCTATTCACCTCATCATGTTTTTCTCAGGGTTCAACCTCCATTCAATGAACTTAGCTTTGACTAGGTCTATCCCTTGCTAGCGTTCAATCTCAAATAGATTTCAATGGCATATTTTCTCCTACTGTTATACATCCTCCCTCCCCCAAGAGGCGACATAGGAAGAATCATCCCTGAGTTAGGGATTTTATTTAACTGAGGTAAGCCAACCAGGGGACGGACATTAATGAACTAAAGCTAATAATCATAATAAAAAATAAATGATTTAAACAAAAAGCCTAAAATGGATGGATCAATTAAATCATACCTAACAAAATATCCAACCAGGTGGGCAGCGAATACTGCTATCCCTCCATGGTGGATGGGGAGGGGGATTGGGGGGCTCGTCTTTGGTTGCATCCCTCTCATCCCAGAGTAGGGTGCGTGTTAAGGCAGATAGTAAGGGTGTGGGGGCATTGATGGTATGGGGTTTGATATTCTTGATGACTGGAACTTCCAAATAGTTGCCAGCCATCATAATGCCAACAATGTATCTGGCCAAAGCGTCTTCAGCTTTTAGGTGGGCATCTGGGAGTTTAACGAATGTGGCAATTTTGGTTCAGGTTATTTTTGCTTTTGGATTGCGTGATACTGTTACCACGTTCTGGATGGCTTCAGTGACGTTTTTGTGTAAAGTTTTCATATTGATCTTACTTTGTGTAGTAATATCTTTGAGGATAACAGGGGTGGGATTCCTCCTGCGAGTGCAGCCACAGATTTGGTGGCAGCTTTGCGAAGCAGACAGCAATCTGGTGTGGCGGCTGCTTCTACTGCAAGCTGGTGGTCGCTGTAGAATGGTTTGGCGTTAGGTTGTGGGACACATTTCTGAGGCGGGAATTTTGAATCCTATTCTGCGTTACAGAGCCGCTCAACTTGCAGCAATGGTTCATCATTGACGTTACCTGATTCATCAATTTCATCCAATAATTATCATGGGTTTTGGTTGAATTGGATTGGGGAATTGGCGTACAATTGAGGTTTGTTCAATTCATTTGCAGAAGCATGGAATCAAACTGGGGTCCAATCTGATGTTTGGTTGGAGGAATTATTTATGGCATTGGGGTGGGGAGGAGGCTGATTGGTGGCTGCAGGTGCAGCTGCAGCAACAGGCTTTGGGGGTGGGGGAGGTAGGATTGTGCCCCATACCTGAAATTGTACAGGGTGGGCATTGGATTGGAGGTTGGCAGATGAGCCATCCGATCCATCTGAAGTGGTTGAGTAGGAACACTTGCATTTCGAGTGGTCTAACTCAAAACATGATGAACAGATTGTCCGCCCGCCCTTGATGTGGGCCCAAAATGGATGGTTGGGCGCTGAGGGAATACCGGTGTGCGGCGGAATTGCCACCACAATTTTACTAAATTCAGGGCTTATCGTGGCATTGGGAAAGGCCCAGAAAGTTGTGTGGTTCCATTTGGGACCACAAATTGTAGGATGGGGTTGGAGCCATTTGCTAAACCGGCCATCAGCTCCTGGTGGAGCACTTCAGGGGTCTGGTGGGTGGGCAGGCCAGAAAACTGTACCACCAAAGTGGTGTCCATTGGGAGCCAAGTCTGAGTTGTGGGGAGAGGGGTGCCCTAGAATACCAGGGCACAGTTGCTGCAGAGGCAGCATTGGTCTGCAGGTGAAGCCAAGGTCAATATACCCCTTGTAGGGGCGGAAATCGATAAATCCAGTGGGTATCATCACCGCCTATGCCATTTCAATAATGGCTTGGTTGTGGTATGGGAATAGTTTCCCATATTTAACCCTTAGGCTGTAGCACATGTTGCTCTGGGGGAGCACTAGGGGGCAGCATGGTACCACTTGGGTATGAGCAAGGTGGGCATCCAGGTTCCTGGGTGGAAAAAATCGGCCCATGGGTTTAGGTTGACTGGGCGAACCAGTCCTAGAATGTTTTCCTGCCGGATGAAAAAGCCGGGGGAGTTTTGTTGCTACCCCACGCTGAAGCAGCCAGCGGAGAAACTGATAATATCAGAGCAAAACTACTATGGGCGAATTTGATTTGTTTTATAAATTTGTGTAATTTGGCTTGGAAAGTTATGCTGAGTGGAAAAATCCCTGAGTTAGGGATAACCAATAAAAATTATAAAATATGAAATTTTTATGCATATTATTATATATAAACTTTTCTCTCTCTTTGCAATCACTTTTGAAACTAATTCAATTTAAGGCTGACTTTAGTTTGATAATCTCACAGAAGAGATTAGTTTTCGCCCATGTCAGGGAGCAGTTGGGCAAGTAAGGTAAAAGGCACAGGTGGTCGCCCTGCGACTTCCAACGTTCACAAATGCCCTGGAGAAACTGGAGGATTAGATAAAAATAAAAAAACTGGCGGTTACTATTTCCCCAGAAATCCTTGCTTGGCAGGCGCGATGTAATTAGTACATCAACACGCTGCACTCTCAACCACTCTCATCGGTGGAATATGGTGTCTGGGTGTTCCTGGATATTCAGCAAATGGCATTGTGGGAAAAGTTTTGTGGGGATGTGCACACTCATTTCCCAACTGCAGTGTACGTTGCACCTCACTCCATGTCATGCATTTGGCTGGATCTCAATTTCAAAAACAAGGAGGCAGCAGATGAAGCTGCTGCGGTTCACGTTGTGATTGACCTCCCCAAAGGGCAGCGGGTCATCAAAATAAGCGCACCAGATGGACAAAATCCAACCAAATTTTCCTCATGTTTGACTTTTTGTTCACTACAGTCAAGCGTGCTGTTCTGGAGCAGCACCTGAAAGCTAGTCTCACCATATATGGAGAAATTCAATCCTTCGAGATGCAACACTTTATGCTGATGCCACACCTGTGCACTGGCAAAGCCATTGCAGTTCTGACCCCAACCGAGGATATTGTGAAGGAACTAACCCAGATCCTGCACTCCACTTTTATTGATATCAAGGGGCATACTACCCGCCCTTTCCGGGTAACTGTGGACAGTGCACCCCCCATCTGCACCCACTGTGATGAGTTTGGCCATAAGGCACACGCATGCCCCACCAAGGAGGGCATCAAATATTAAGAGCACCCCTTGGCGGCCATGACCAACGGGGAGGCTCACTATGAACCAACCACCAGTACCAAAGAGGCCTTCCCGTGGGGAGCACAAGGCTGCTACTTACTAGTAAAGCCTGTCTCCCCTCAAGAGCGAAAGAAGGCCAAGCAGGCCCGCAGGGCCGCGGCCAAGGAAGCGGCCAAAGTCGCCTCCACTATCCTGAACTCCCAACGCCAGGAGGACATTGAAACCTTCACAGCGGAAGCAACTCAGGAATCCCTCATCTAATCAGATTGGGATGCCCAAGCCAATTGGGCCACCCAATCTGAGGATCTGATGGGCGACTTGATCTCACCCAACCTTTGTGCCCAAGCACCACTTGGTACAATTCAGTCTCCAACCTACCTAAAAATTTTTTTTGCCCCAAATGTTGGTGCACCAAATTTGGCCACACTGCAAAAAATTCATTCAACAGCGGGGAAATCAAAAGCAGAGGCAAAAGCCAATGCAAACCTGTCTGCTAAAATTAACAAATCTTTTGATAGTGTTGCTGCAAATACCCACACTGCCATGAAGGCCCATGGGGATCCAGAGGAGGCTGGTGGGCCTGGGTGCCCACCCCCTCACACCTAAGGTGCAATGGGGGAGCCTTCACTTTAGGGACATTGAACATCGTCGGACTCAAGGCCTCACCATCCTGGGCTAGGAAACTGAGTTTTTTTACAAAATAATTTAATCGTGGACATCTTGGGTATCCAGGAGTCCCACTGTCTGTGAGGTTCCAAGGACGCTTAGAAAACCATTCTCCTCCCTTCCCTTTCCTTCTGGTCCAAGCACTGTGGGGTGCTTGTTCATAAAACAATTTTTTAAATTTTTATCATCTGAATCCTTCCTCGAAGGCTGAGTCCTCATTGTCACATTTTTGTGGGCTGACATGACACATGCTATCGTCAACATTTATGCCCTGACCTGTGCACGAGAGCATCAGGAATTTTTCTCGTTGGTCAAATCCCTTCCATTACCCCAAACCCTTTTGTAGTTGGCGACATGAACTGTTGGTTAGCCCATCCACAGACTGCTAGCCTTCCTCATCCCCACACCCCAGGGTCACATAGAACTTCGCGTTTTAAAGGCCACCCTAGGGTTGTTTGATGCACTGCCCCAGCAAGCTCTGCTGCTCGATAACATGATGCATCCCCACGTCCACAATGGCCAGTTAAGGTCCATGTCCCACATTGACCTTATCCTCACGCCGGCGCAATTTTGATCCCAGATTTCCCACTTCCACACATCAAAAATTGATTTCTCCGACCACCGGCTAGTCTCAATAACCTACCACCTACCCATCACAGTGGCTAGGGCTCCGCATTGGTGCAAACTCCACCCACCCGAACTTGCATTGCCAGGATTTTCCACATGGGTGGAATCTGTGACTTCAGCAAAAAAGTTTACTACACCGTTTTGTGCAGACCCAATTTCCACATGGTCAGCCTTCAAAACGGATACCATCCACCACGCTTGCCACCTCTCCTCCCAACGCTCATGCGCTACCTCGGCCATCATCTTGTGCACTCTGACAGAATTGGCACACCTGGAGTCCAACATCCCAGCCACAGGCTACAGCCCTGCTTGGGGCCAGAAGTGGGCAGAAGCAGCCGCCCACCTCAACGCGCTAGTAGGCAACACAAAATTGGGTTTGTGTTCAGTACAGGGCCAAACACATTACAGCGGATGGCACATGCTCTGCTTATTTTTTTAGAAAATTCTTTGCACTGTGCCAGATCGTGGCCTGCACACAGGTGCGGAGGTCAGACAATTCCATCGCAGATATGCCGGCCAAAGTGGTGATTGAAATAAAAAAGTTTTACTCTGAGTTGTACCAATCTGATCCAAGTTCTGCCAGCCAAAATGGCGAAATTTCTCGATAGCACTCACATTAGCACCATTTCCCGATACCCAGAGTTAATGAATTTGATTTCTCTGGATGAACTCTGGTCCGCCATCCACGGTGCACCAAATCAGAAATGCCCCGGCCCTGATGGCATTCCATATGAGTTCTATAAGAAGTAATTCAAATATATAACCCCACTGCTGCTTGCCTCCCTTAACCAGAGCCTTCTGGAAACGTGCCTTCTACCAGGAGGGCAAGAGGCCTTCACCATTTTACTTTTCAAGAAAGGGGATAAGCTAGACCTAGCCAACTGGCGCCCCATTTCCTAATTAACACGGACACCAAAATTTTAACTAAAAATCATGGCTAACTGTCTAGGGATTATAGCCTCTGCCACCATTTCCCCAGAACAATTTGGTTTCACACCCAGAAGGTCGATTTGGGACAACATGCACTCTGTGGCTAATGCATGCCAGTCCACGGCCTCTGGGGCACTTGTATTTTTGGATCAACAGAAGGCATATGATAGAGTAAGATAGGAATACCTCTGGGCCTGCCTCCACCAATTCCGCTTACCCCCTCACTTCATCAGCTGGGTGATGATGCTTATGGAATCTGCAATAATGGCAGTGCGTGGCCCTGGCTTCCTCCTGAAAGTAGTCCGCCCTCAAAGGGGCCTACGCCAAGGGGACCCCCTTAGCCAACTATTATATAACTTCAGCCTTGACCCACTACTTTGGAACGTGAATGCCCGCCTCACTGGGGTCCATGTGCCAGGCCAAGCCCCATTCAAGATGATGGCGTTTGCTGATGATTGTGTGGTCAGGGTGTCTAATAATCAAGATGCACACGCGCTTGAAGCTCCCATCCAGGTTTATTTCTGGGTAAGTAATGCTGCACTGAACGCCTCCAAAACCAAAATCATCCTCCTTGGTTGGTATCAAACATGCTGGGCCCCAGCGACCTGTGTCCAGCCTGACCCATCTGCTCGCACACGTGCTCGCCTTCCCCGCCCACCCCACACCGTCCCACTTGTGCTCCCCTTCGTGCCACGCCCTACCATTGGGCCTGTCCGCCATTTGGGGGTGTGGGTGGAGGCAGGCAGGTATGCCTCAGCAGTAATGGAAAGTCATATTCTAGAGAACGTGACAAAGCGCATCGCCTCCATCAGAGCCCACCCTACTTCCATTACTGGCAGGGTTGTTTTAGCCAACTCTATGCTCCTCTCCAAAGTCTGGTTTGGAGCCCACGCCATCGCCTTCTCCCCAGGTTTTTTCAAATCTATGTATGCCCTCCAGCAAGTATGGCTTTGGTCAGGCCGCTCACCGCCAGTGCAGCTTGAAGTCATGTTTGGCCCTCGTCGTTGTGGTGGCATGGGCCTTCTCGACTTTGAAGCCCATGCTGCCAAGATCCTGGGCACCTGGATTGCGGCCATCACCGCCCCTACGCTCCCCTCCCAACAATGGTCCCGCACAGCCCGCTCCAACTTCTCCCGCGCCTTGGCCTTGCCAATCCATCGCACCCTCACTCCTTGATGAAGTATTTGGCTTCCCACCCATTGGCCGCAGGTCCTCATTGTACTGCGCCCCACTTCAAATAAATCCTTCTCTCCATGCGGAGCGCTGAGTGGAGAATCCAAATTTGTGGACACACAGCCCAGAGAGGTCGCCCCTCTCCTCAGTTCACACAGGAGGTACAGGGGCTACCCATTAAAGATGGCTTGATCCCCACACGGCCCCATGTCCTATCCAGGGTGGACTACCTGGACATGATGGACATCTCTTATTCCCTTGAGACCCAGAAGACTATTTGGAAATACGCACACCACCTTCTGTTGCTTCCTCATATCCGTTCCCATGTGTGGCGCTGCCTGAGGTGGGTGTACCATATGGCTGAGCGCTCTAACGCTTTACACTCATCCTGCGTCATGCAAGGCCAGTATGGAACGCTGTTCCACCGTTTGGAGAAGTGCCCTACCTCTGAAGCGATATGGCGCGAAGTTCAACGTCTGCTTGGCCAGGATCAGGCACATCCCTAAAGTCTGTCAAGGGATATGTTTGCTATATCCATGGTATCCCCTCTTCCACCCTCCATCCATGCTCTGTTGGTCACAATCGCCATGTGGACTATCCACACGATTGTCTTGGATGCCATCGCAGGCTCCACCCCCACCCTCCCAGAAGCTGTCCACAGATTATGGTCCCACTTAGTGGACCACTTTCAGGCGTGGATGTTTGGATATCTCCCACCGCGTCACCGTCAGTTGGTCTCCTCCTGGTTCCCTGTCTGGTTCATCAACTCGGACCCCTTCCTACACATGCTCAATTGTGGTTTCAGCCCCTTTACACGTTCCCCCTCCTCCCTGTAGTGGCGTTCCCGCTGGCAACAGGAGATAGCATTGCTTCTCTGGGGTGCCTCCCCTGTTCTAAATTCCGTTTTCTTTATGGCTTTTGGAAGTGTCTGTCCCCTGGTCAGCCTTCCCCACAATAAACATAATTGTATTACATATATTTTTCTTATAATTATTTTCTCTCTATTTTTATCATTTTTTATTTTTCTTCTTTTTATATGGGACATGACCTTCACGCAGTTCAACGGTCCATTTTTATTATCCCCCAACTGGTTCCTAGGAAAACTCTGACTCTCAGTTTTCATGTTTCAGAGGTCATATTATTAGAACTTAACAATTATTTTGGTTCTGCGGTCCTTTTTTAGGACTTAACCAAAAAATGTTAGGATATAACCATCTCAATGGTTCAGCAGTCCTTTGGGAACACTCTTATTTATTATTTTTTCTTGGATCCACTGATTTAGATACTTAGCATAGACCCAGTTACAATCCTTCCATACACAAGGTACTTGATGGAATAGGCTTCCTTCACCATCTTGGCGATAGTCTCAAATGGACCCAACCACAATTCATCTAGATTGTTTCTTCTTCCAAAGCCACGTGTGTCACAATAGGCTACTTTTCGCCTATATGGTATTTGAATAATGCAGTCATTTTTCATCATCCATCATTTAAGCCTTGAGTTTTTGCTTCAAGGTCGTATCAAATGCTTGCAATTTGCATCATTATAAGGATATCAAAAGTCAGAGCAGATACTGCTTGGCACTCATCCCCAATGTTATTTCACTACTGAATATAGAATCAGCAGTAACTCAGCCTTCCTTCCATACAACAACTCAGATGGCATTTTTCCCATTGCCATATGGTGACTGATGTTATATGCGAACATCACCAAAGTGAGATATGTTCCCCATGTGGAAGTTCTCACAGCAACCAGCTTCCTCAGAGTTGTGGCCAGCATTCCATTTACTCATTCTACCAGTCTGTTCATCTCTGGCTGGTAAGGTACTGACACGACTCCTCAGATCTCCATTATTTTGTTCAACCTTGGGATCACATATGATGTAGAATTTGTTCCATTGTTGCTTAACAAGACTTGTAAGCATTAATGGCTATAGACAACTTAATTCAAGATAAACTGTGCAAAATTTGGTGCATCCACTTTTTCCAGAGCCTTTATCTTGACTCATCTAGTCAGATGGTCAATTGCAACTATTATATATTTGACTCCCCCTGTGCTCATAGCCAGTGGTCCCATCACATCAATGGACACTGTATGCCAGGAAAAAGCAGGGTTGAACAGTTGATATCTGGTTGTATTCTTATGTGGTTTGGGAAACTGGCACTTCACACAGCAAGTCAGATATATGGCCTCATCATAGTTGATAGACTCCCAGTAATATTACTAATGAGTGCGGCCAGTTATTTTCCTCCAGCCTCCATGCCTGACAACCTTATGTGTGGCCTTAACGATTGCCACTCATTCTGACAGTCTTGGGAATAATGGTCATTTTCCATTGTAAATCTTAAACAATTGTCCATCCCTGGTCTGAAACAGCTCACCTCTTGTCAATACCACTTGGACCATTGGTAACCTTGATAAGTCATGCACATTCTGATGAGAGTCTCCTTTTGGTGAACTATCTCAATTCATAAGCTTGAAACTTTAATGCCCATTGGGCCAGACGTCCTTCTGATTCTCTTATATTATGCAGCCATTGCAGGGAGGAGTGGTACATCACCACTTTAAAGTGCGTACCATGAATATATACCCAAATCTGCTTACAGGCATAAACTCACTGCAAGGCATTCACGATCAAAAATTATGTAATTCCGTTCTGCTGTTGATAACGTCCAGCTCACATAAGCTACCAGATGCTCATCCCTGAGCTCATCTACCTGAGTCAAGATGGCGTCAATTGCCATTAACAAAGCATCAGTCTGCACTATAAACTCCCAATTAAAATTTGGATTTTTTAAAAATTGGCAAATTTATTAAATAATTATGTAACTCATCAAAAGAACTAAGGGACTCTACATTCCAAATGAATCCTTTCTTCAGATCCTTCAGTAAATAAAAGAGGGGCTCAGCAATTCTTGTGAAATAACTTATAAATCTTTGGTAATATATGACCATTCCAAGGAACACATGAATGTCTCAGAAACTTCTCAGGATGGCCATCCTCTCTATAGCCTCAATATTCTGCGTTTGCATCTGCAGACCACTGGAGTTAATAACATAACCCAGATATTCCAGCTTCTTTATTAAGGAAATGTCACTTCCTTGGCTTAATCTTCATGTTAGCTTCTGGCAGTTTCTTGAAGGCTCCTCCCAAGTGGTGCAAATGGTCAGTTAAGGTCCTACCGAAGAAATTTATATTGCCCAAGTACATCAGGATGCATGAAAATTTCAATTCATTTAATATAGCGTCCATTGCCCTCTGGAACGTCGCTGGAGTGTTGCAAAGAACTTGGGGCCTCCTAGTCAGTTGGTATAGCCCCTTCATGGTGATAATTGCGCATATTTATGATCAACACTTGGAAAATCAATTTTTCAATATCCTGATATTAGATCCATTGAAGAAATACTTCACTATTCCCAATTGATTTAGAGCGTCATCAATTTATGGTAGTGGGTACAAATTCTTCTTTTTTATTCAGCTTCCAATATATAATAACTTCCCAATTAGAGCCATCCTTCTTCTTCACTATTGGGATAGAGCTCACCTGGGGACTTGTCAGTGGAACTAGAAGCTCATGCCTCACTAGTTTGCTGATATCTTCTTCCACTACTGCTTCATCAGGCTTTGACCATCAGATTGGTTTCTTTCTTATCAGCAATTTTCCCTGGTATCACCTTTATGGATTTCATTCCTTACACAAAATCATGATCATCCTGGTCAAAGGTTTCCTGAAACTTTTGAATAGTTTGAGAACCTCATCCTGCGTCTTTCCACCATACCAGTGAGTTACTATTGATTGACCAATAGATTGATACTCTCAGCCACCCCTGCCAGCAATCCCATCTCGTTGAGGGTCCCAAAATTATGGAATTATTAAATTCTGCCGTTGGGATCAGATGGACAAATGTAATGATCTGATTATTCTCAATCTTCAACATTTATCCACTCAAATTTGCCAGGAGAACTCGAGATTTATCCATGGCCCAACATAACTATTCCAGGAGCAACCCATGGCTCTACTCTGGACTTCTTCCAAGGGCTACCAACCTCTCCATATAACAGCCCAGGTATCTTCAACGTCAATGCCATAATGGCAATGATCTGAGATCCCAGTGGTATGGTCCTCAAATTCTTGATTTGTAGCGGAATTTCATGATTTTCCAGGATTTTTGTCAGCATTTCTCATAGTTTTTGTCCAGCTAATTGGTACCAAATTAGGATGATGTTATCACTGTAAATCAGATTGATGAAATTTTTCTCCTAGTCAGCGGAGTTTTTTCATCTCTCTGATAAACTAGAGGTAGCGTCTGACTCAATAGGTCAAATTATTATCTTCAAAGTTACATCTAACTCCTTTTCTTAAAAACTTAGTCCCTATTAGAATATTGTAGTTTTAGTTGCCAAAAATATTGCTGGGGCGGATACATTAAAGATCCAAATCTAAATGGTAAAGCGCTATATGCCTATAGGAGAGGGTTGCATTTGGACTAGATGTTCCATTTTCCTTCATGTTCCAAATCAGATGAGGTTCCCATCTTCTTCACCAACTTGGTCAAGACAATATTGATAGGTGCACTACTTTCAATTATTGCCCGCACCCATACATGATTTACTAGTATATCAATATACATACACTCAGAGTATCAAAAATTGTATTTACTGAGTGTATAGCGGCGTTATTTGCTAATTTGAGGGTGTAACTTATTTTTGCTAACAGATTAGGAATTGATTTCCTAATCGCGCTAAGGGGGATAGACAGATCTGCCTCATCTAATTTGACCTCATCTAGATCATCCAGAGTCTCAGCGGATCAAATTTTGTCTGCTAATTGTCATACATAGGGGCGAGCAACCTCCTTGATTATTTTGGGTTAATTGCCTTCACTCCAGCTCTGGTTACCGCATTGATGTCTAAGATGACCACTTAGTAAGTTGGTTTGGTGAGTCATCATAAGCAAACAGATCACTAATGTCAATTTCTTCATTTAAGATATTAGGAGCAACGGTTTAACCGCAGCTCTAAAATGTTCCCCATCTAGGCTGTGGACCTTTTCCTGATTCCTGTGCAAGTTTGGATAACTTTGCCTGGGCCACCTTTATTTCGCTCCTTAGACTTCTTGCTAAAGCATTGAGCCGCAAAGTGGCCCTTTCCTATGCACTGATGATAGCGTTTGTCTCTCTTGTCTGTCCGCTTTTACTCCTTGGGCTTGTTTCCCACCACTATTCAATTGAAAAACTCCTTGGTGCTCTTAGTCACCTTCATAGGATTTGAATTTCAAATTGGATTCAGATTGAAGCTTCTATTAGGGGCCTCAAATGTGGCTCATAGTATTTTCAAATGATCCACCTTTTGTGAGGTGGTGAATTTTGTAGCTAAGATGGAAGACATCATTTAATGAAAATTGTGATAGGGCCAAAGGGCCGCTTTTAATGCAATCCACGCATTAAAATTTTCCAGTACTTTTTCTCTGACCAAAATCTGTTACTCTTGGTAGAATTGATCAGTTAAATTTGCTAAGGTCTCATAGTTCTGGAATTGATCCCCATAAGTTATTTGTTTGTGTTTTGACATACACGTGGGGCTTCCAAACTCCTCATTATGGCAGCTTTGACCTCTGAGTAATATCAGCTGTCCCCCTTGAGATGAGGTAACACCAAAGTTTGACAGTTTGTGCACAAACTGTTTATCACCGTCAAAGCTTTCTGTCTGTCGCTGTACCTGAACATAATCATGTCAAGCAATTAAAAAAATGCAAGAGCGTTATCCTGATGAAAATTGGGAAATTTCGGCATAGCTTTAAATTCCTCCAAAGTTTCTTTAGCCGACACTCTCATCTTGGCTACCTGACTGACTTGAGGAGTGATTTTGGGGGCCATATCCAAAATGGCAGTGAATGCAGTCAGCATATTTCTTAAAGTTGTCGACTTCCCATTTGGAGTTCTTGGGGTTCTTTCGTCAGTGTCAGTCGCCACATAGGATTACCATTTGCATCTTTGAGTTTTCAGTTTTTTGATTCGCTTCACTAGATGCTCCACGTCTATGCTGATTGAAGGCAATAAAATGCTATACACTTAACACTCAGCTACAAGAATAAGACTTCTTAAACTAGATCTACTTTTTTTTCTTTTATGATATTACTTTCCTTAGCAACTCATTGTCAAAATTGGAAACATCTTCCAGTACTTCCTCAATCTTAGTGACTCTCTCCTCCAAGGCAGAAAATTCTCTATGATCGGCTTATTCAAGGCATTTCTTATTGAAAGTTGCCAATTCCAAAGTTTTCTTAACTCGCCCTTATATGACATCTTATACTGGCGTAATTTACTCAACTACCCCCTGTAGTTAGCACAAATTGTTAATATTGGGACTGTGGCTACTATTCTTGTGAGTACCAAATGTTACAATCCTGGGTTCTTCACCAATTGATAGCTCCCAAAAACTTGATTTCACAAGTTCAGTATATGCACAATTTACGTTGTTTGAAAGTAGTTGAAATTTGATTAATCGTAGTATGACAACTATTATCTATAGTTGAATAGATAAGCCTGATATGGTCCAAAGGTAGACCTGTGGTTTATCCACTAATTACTGGTGATGTCAACTATAGGGACCTCTTCCCTGTTCCGTCTAACTTAATACACTCTCACATTTAGAGGTTTTCAGCCTTTCTTCTCATCACGAAAAAGTCTGTGGAGATTCCCATCTAAGTTCAGCTTTTTTTTAGTACTAGATGGTCCCAACCCAAGGGGGGATTCATCAATGTTTATTGAATTACTCCTGGGCTCCCAAGAGCCTGAGGCGAGGGAAGGGGAGGGAGGAGGCATCGAGAAAGGGAGGGGGTTTGCGCGCCAGAGCTGTGCTGCAGTGGCAACTGAGTGGGGGAGGGTTGGCGACATAGTGCAGACCTTCAGAGCCATCTCAAAGTGTACCTGAAAGTGGGTGATCATGTGTGGAAGGGTCCACACCTGCTGGTCAAAGGCAGCACGAAGGAGAGTTATGGATGGTCCAGATGGCTGTAGCATAGGCGAGGACACGGAGGGGTAGGCGGCAACCAGGCAATGTCTGCTCGAATATGAGGTCTTGAACAGGGTGTCCAGACCAGGGCTGAGCATGGAGGAGCGCACGGGCCTTTGGCCAAAATGCGGCGACACCTGGACAGGTGAAAAAACGATGGAGGTGGGAGTCAATAGGCTCCACACAGCGGGGGCAGCTTCGGTGCTGGAAGGTAGGGCCAGTCCGGTCTCCTGTCCTGTATGAACAGTGGAGCACCCTCCATAAGGTGTTGGACACCTTTGCTGACAGGATGGGGTGATAGACGTCCTTCCACAATTCCTTAAGGTCAAATCTCACGGAGGGAGGGAGGAGCTCAAGGAGTCTTGGGCGGATGGGAGAACGACCTTGGGGGTTGAGGCGAGTTGTGACAACTTGTCCATTGTGCACAATTGCATGGCGACGTGGGCTGAGGCCAGGGCCTTCCCTTCTGTATGGGAAGGCATGGTGGATCCGCGCGCCTACTTGTTTCAGGGCAAGGAGAGCCTGGTTCAAGTAGGGGGATGAGGATGGTTTTAGGCGATGGCCTGGGTGGTTTGTGAGCCACTCCCCTAATGAGGTTAGAGATGCTCTAGGAAGACCCAAAGCTGCTGACGCTGACTGGCGGAGGGCGGGCGCCCATTGGGGCATGGGGGTCACGTCCCAGCAGACAATCGGCCATAGGAACTTCAGGAAGATTGTGGTGGCGTGGGATCGCGTGTCCAGAAGCCCTAGGCCCCCTTCATTGCAGGGTCGGGCAATGGTTGATAGGGCCATTGGTGGATGGTTTGAGCCCCAAATCCAACAGCGGAGGAGTACATTGAGCCGCGTATAAAAGGCATCTGTGAATGGGCAGACGTGCGCTAGGAACCAGACTATGGAGAGGAGGAACACATTGGCCATCAGAGCATGACCCTGGGGGGTGATGTGCCGCCGGTTCCAGCTGGCAATCCTGGAGTTAACTGCTGCGAGGAGCAAGTCCTCATTGTCTTTTATCGCAACTCCTTGTTGGTTGGTGAGAACGCCCAGGTGATGGAAGGTACCGCGCTCAGGTTCAATACCAAATGATGGGGGGAAGGTGGGGGAGCCAACCTGTACAACTGTTGTCCTGGAGGTGTTGACCATGTCGTTGGACGCCTTGGTGTACCTCTCAATGGTCACAGCAGCGAGGGAAACATCCCCAGGGCAGCCAAATGCAATGGCAGTGTCATCTGCAAATGCCATGGTGCGTGTGGGGGCTTTACCTGGGACCAGAATCCCTGTTAGCTTGTCCTGTAAGGAGGCCAAGAGGGGGTCAAGGGTGATGTTAAAAAGGATAGGGCTCAGGGGGTCCCCTTGCCGGAGACCTTGTCCAACTGGTACTGCCACTGTAAAACCCATTGGCGCCAGGACTCTGGTGTGGAGCTGGTCATAGAGCGCTGATATCCAGCGCCTAGCTGCGGGTGAGGGATGGAAGCGGGCCAGGGAAGCATCAATATACTTCCAGCCTACCCAATCATATGCTTTCTCCATATCCAGGAGAGCCACAAAGCCATTCACCTTACGAGAGTTAGCATTCAAAGTCACGTGAAGGTCATTATAGTTGTCCCATAACGACCTCCCCGGAATATAACCGTGCTGGGATGGGGAGAGGCGAGGTGACACCCATTTGGTGATGCGGTTGGCCAGAAGCTTCGTGAAGAGCTTGTGGTCTTTGTTGATCAACGCTATGGGGCGCCAGTTCGCCAGGTTCTCACGATCTGACTTCTTGTGAATGAGGGTCGTGATTGAGCCTCTGGAGTCGGGGAGGACCTCGCCATTCATCAAGAGTGCAGCGAAGAGGTCGCGGAGGGTTCTGGCTATCACTGCAGGTTCCAGAAGGTACACCCGAAGGGTATTCCATCTGGGCCTGGGGCTTTAAGCCGTGGGGATTTCAGAAGGGTTTCCATCACCTCCTGGATAGAAATAGGCGCCAGTAGAGCCTCATCAGCCCGTGGGTCAATGGGCGGCTCTGGAGCCCGCCACAGGAAGTCTTGGATGTCCGATGGGTCCACCTGGGTGGCATGGAAGAGGCTGGAGTAGAAGCGGTGTAGTTCCTGCGTGATTTCCTCTTTATCTGAAGTGGTTGTAGTGCCAATCTTCAGTGCAGTAATATCCTGCGCTGTTGACCGGGCTTTCTGTTTCTGAAAGAAGAAGCGGGTGGGGCGTTCCCATTAAGCATAATAACGAGATGTTGTAAAGTTTGCTGCCCGTTCTTCCTGCAGTGTGAGCTCCAAGCGGAGTGCTTCCTGCGCCGCTTCCCAGTCTTCCAACCATCTGGGAGAGGGCGAAGGCTGGCAGTTTCGCTCTAGATGTCTGATTCTGGCTTCCGCCCTTTTGACTCTGGCGCGAGCTGCAGTCATCTGGGCTTTGGCACAGTTGTAAGCAACGCGGGTGATGCCCTCCTTGGTCACCGCCCATCTAGCCTTGTGGTCAAGCAGGTGGGGTGGGGGGAGGTGAGAGTCTCCCGGATGGTCATAGACAGCTTCTCCTTAGTGAAGGGGTTTTTGAGAAGAGCTGGGGCAGCCCTAGGCCAGAACCTACGCGACGGTCTAAGTGTGGTGGTGAGGACAACGGTGAGTGACCTGTGATCACTCAGATGGTTGTCACGAGAGATGGGAGAGGAGACGCGGCCAATTAGCAGGGGGCCAATCAGTGCCATATATATGCGTGACGCTGACTGGAAAGCTCTTCCATCATACTGGATCTTAGTCATGCAACCTAGGCTAGACGCGGAGGGTGGAAGCGATCTATAAAGCCACTCAGGCGAAGGAAATCCTGGAGGCGACTTAATCCAGGGCGTTCCTTTGCTGCAGGGGGTAAGAGTCACGGACGCGACTTATGGTTGTGTTGAAATCTCCTAAGAGGACTGTATTCCGTGGGAGATTGAGTTGGACGAGCTCTTCCAAGAGCCGATTTTGCTCCTGACCTGCATTAGGCAGGTAGATGCTTGCAGCGAAGAAGGAGAAGTCAGGAGTGGTGATTTTGGCCAGTATGAGGCGGCCACCTAGATATTGTGTAAAAGAATGGGTTTTTACCCGGGGATTCAAAACAATAAGGGCGGAATAGTTTGTCCAGAAGGAGTTGCCTCCAAAACTGTTCATTCCATGCAGATTGTTCGTGGGGGAGGATATGGGGCTCCTGGACAGCAGCGATGTCAATTTGTGCTGACCTGAAGTTTCGGAGGAGGCAGGCTCTCCGCTTCTAGTCCCGTAACCCATTTGCGTTGATGGATTGCAGGGCCAGGGCGCTGCCATGGGGACTCATAGCTGTTCCCCTCCATGTCCTTGGGGTTGCCAGCGCTTAAACCTGCTGCTGTGAGGCGGCTAATTTTGAGTCCTTTAGCTTGACTATTAGCTGTAATCCGTGAGGAGCGTCGAGGGTTCTGAGGGGAAGGAGAGGGTGGGGGGCGGAGGACCCAGTAAGCCAGCCTAGGATGCTGCCCCCGCTCCGTTGCAGGGGAAGGACCTGAGGGTGCTCAATGGTGACCTCCGCGGTGTCCCCATTTGATGAGTCTGAGTCCATATTCATTTCCTCCGACACTGCAAAGGATCCGCGCGAAATGGACTGTGGGGTTGGGGTAGGACTCTTTGAGGTGGCACTTCTACCGCAGGCCGCGGGTTGCCAGTCCATGCTGGTGGGCATAGCTCCAGTGGGAGCTGAGGGTTGATGCGATAAATCGCTGGTGGAGGTTGGTGGGGGTGCCGCGGAGCCCTGAGTGGGGGTGGCTGACGAGGGGCACCCTGTGGGAGATGCCTTGCGCTTGGTGAGAGAGGGAGTTGACTCTGGGAGATTGGAGGGGGTGCCCACTGGAAGGGGGGCATGAGCGCGAAGGTATCCCATACCAATAGTGGGGTTAGCTGTTTCAACTGCTAGGCGTAAGGCCTCAGGGGACAGGTCTTGAACGGGAACTCATTGTGTGGGTTGTGGAATTGCTGCTGCGGCCACGTATGATCGTTTTTGGCCTGGTTTAGGCCCCTGGGTGGTGGCTAAGAGGGCTTGTTTTCGAGCTGTGCAGTCACTATACAAGTGTCCAAGGGCGTTACACCATGAACACCGCGGGCGCGCCTGATCAGGGTCGACAAAAAGATCTCAGGGCATGCCCCAACTACCGCCACATGAGGAATAACCTCAATGTTGCGGGATACAGTGGGGGAGGGGATGAATGACGCCCTAGAAGTGCGAGCTCTTTGAGTGGGAGCATAGTAAGAGGGGACGCTAAAGTCCACTGAAAGAACAGACCCAAACTCCATTAAACCACGATGGAGTGCCAGTTTAAGAGACTCAGGATCAACAGTCGTTGGCAGGTTAAAAAAGTAACCCATGAAATTTTCTCCAGGTGAGAGCGTGTGCGGGAGATGTGAAGAGATCCACGTGGAATAATGACCTGGAGGGTGGCAGCATGGTCAGCAAGGGCAGCTTCAGTGAAGCCCACATCGATGTAGTGGTCCTCCACTGACTCATGGATGGTGGTGTTAATTGGGAATGTCTCCACAATCGCTGCAAAGTATTAGAAGTAATCCTCTGTATAGAATTCAACAGGGTTATGCCCATAATAAAGGCGAATTGTGTGGGAGAGGGTTGAGCGAGGTAGAGCTTTTTGCGCTCTAGTTTCAGCCCATTTCTTCTTAACATCAGCAATAAACGCCACTTCACGGGGATCAGCCTTGGGTAGCGTTGGTGCTAGAGGTTTTTGCCATGCCCCTAGTGGCTCCTTTGGTACGTTTGTGTTTGCTTTGGGCTGCAATCGCAGGTTGAGTGTGAGCTGGTGGTTTGAACAAGTTTGCGGAGTTCCCTTGTTGCTGGAATGTTACAGCAGTTGCTGGCGTCATATTAAATTGAGGGGTGGATTGTTGGGCCTCGCTAAATTGGGGAGGCCCATCCAGATTGGAATTAACTCCAGCCAATTGGGAGGAGGGCGAAGTTTCATCACCATCCCAATCTATTTGGGTAAATTCAGCCCGAGTATTTGCTGTATTTTCGTGGGCAAAACTCACTGGCTGATTGGTGAATTGGTCGTTTTCAGCTTATGGAGATAAAGTGCCGACTTGAGAAGTGCCGAATATGGGGTTTAAATGGGATGGGTGAGATTGGAACTGGTGTGAAGTTCCAAAATCTGAACCATTTAAATCCCCATTGGGAAGAGTAGATTGTCCCAATTTGGTGCTTAGTGAACCAGAATGTGCGGCTAATCCAACCTTACATCCGAGGGTTTGGGGGCCAGGTGATTGTTGGGCCTTGCTAAATTGGGGAGGCCCATCCAGATTGGAATTAACTCCAGCCAATTGGGAGGAGGGCGATGTTTCATCACCATCCCAATCTATTTGGGTAAATTCAGCCCGAGTATTTGCTGTGATTTTGTGGGCAAAACTCACTGACTGATTAGTGAATTGGTCGTTTTCAGCATATGGAGATAAAATGCCGACTTGAGAAGTGCCAATTATGGGGTTTAAATGGGACGGGTGAGATTGGAACTGGTATCCCATCTAAGTTCAGCTTCTCTTCTAAGAATCCTCTTTTTTAGCACTAGTGGTGCCCAACCCAAAAGGGGGAGCTGCCACACATCTTTATTTGCAAATGAGCCAAATAAAGGGATTAGTAAAAAATAAAAATTTCTAATATAGCCCCTAAGCTATCAGCCTAGGAAGCCATATCAGAAGGTGAGGAAGCTTTGGCTTAATTTTTGTCTGGCGCCTTCTTTAGCTGGTGGACCATGGCGGACGACATAAGGGTTGGGGCATCAGCGACATGTGTCTTAAGGAGGTATAAGTGTGGGTTTTCTTCGTTAATGAGGCCGGAGGTGTCCATCGCCTCAACATATTGAGTAAGTTGATGCTCAGCAAAAGTGATGAGAGCCTCTTCTAAGGATCCTCGATCCTTACTTCTTATACAACAAAAGAGTTCACAATTATTGTATACAACAATATTCTACTGAAGATAAATAGAACTTATATCCAAATAGAAGAACCTTTTTTCAACAGTATAAATATTTTCTTTCAATAGAAAGAATCTTTTTTATTTATGTGAATTGTTTGGAAATTTATAGAGGAAATATGGCGCAAGTCCTTGGTTGGTGCCTCAGGCTTTAGCAGCTGTCCATTAAACTTAACTGCAAAGTCTCACTGGAAATGGTATTCACTATCTGGTTAGGATTTATCCATTGGACATCCTCTATATCTAAAACAGAAAGAGCCATAAAATGTGTCCTTAACGTTTCCCGCTTGATCCCTTTGACCAACAATATTTGTGAGCGATTTGCTTAGGTAATGGGACTCTTTACCCATTATGGCAGGTTGCAAAACAACTGATTGATTTGCTAGTCGCAAGTGGTGTCACTCGCCTCACAACTGCTACATAAATTCCCAATTGATTGGTGATGAAACCTGACTAATCCCAATTGATACAACTGATAGTTAATCAATGATCAGCTATCAGATGCCCTAATTTCGTCAGAAACTCTGCACAATAAGATCTTAAGCATTCATTTATATCAATCCTGATGGATCTGAACCTAGAAAATTACCCAAAATACCCTGTCTTTGTCAATCCAAAATTGGTGTCAGAAATTTGCCCTCCAAGTGCAAAATAAGAATATGTTGGGTCAAAATCAGCTCAAAAGGGGAAAAGTCAACCATTTGCAAGTCATCAATACTATTATGACCGATTTAAGTAATACTAACAATGATATTGACCAAAAGACCCTGGTCAATTCTCAGTGGAGCTCTGCAGATTGGGGTACACCATTTTAAATGCTACATGAGCAATAAATACAAAATCAAGTAGTTGAATTACTATGACCATGTGGTGGACCCTGGGGTGTTCATCAGATGGTACTCCCCCAGTCACAACCAGGTCTTTTCAAGCACTGAAGCTGGGGCCACCCTCTTTTATAGGCGTGGCGGGGGTCCCCCAAGGTGCAATATTTTTCTCAAATGGGGATTGGCTAAATATAAAAGTCATTACCCCATGGTTACGTCTTGCCACAAAAATGAAACCCCATCCATTTGTTCAGCCTAAAATAAAGCGAGTTTTCCAAGCTTTGATAGGATGAATGCTCATATTTCCTTATTCAGACTGCAACAAGCCGTTCTGAACTTATTCTAAAATCCTTTTGACCCTCAATACAGTTTTTTTATTTAACCATGACAAGCTGACCAGGGGATGGGCATTACCGAAACATGTTTAGAAATGAGGAGGGAGTGAAGAATAGCAATGATTAGAGAGGAATGGGCACCCTGAGGTACACAGGTTACCCCTGTTGCCAGCTGGAACTGCCAGGTATGGGGGGTATTGGTGTGCTACTCCATGGGGTTGCCCCTGCTTAGGAGCAGGTGTGGATGGAGGGGTCCATGTGGAGGAACCAGAATGGGAACCATTACTTTATGAGTCTCTGCTACCTTGGCTTCGTATACCCATAGAGCCAGGCTTAGAAGTGCTCCAGTAAGTGGACGTGGAACCTAATGATAACCCCATGGATGGTAGGGACTGTGCCCTTGAACGCATCCAAGGCAATAGTGTAAATTGTCCAAATTGTGATGGGTATCAATAGGGAGTGGAGGGTAGATGGGAGTAGGGACACAAGCCGGAGCACGAGGAAGCTCCTTGAAATACATAAATCCTGGTCGTCTTGGATATTGAGCAGGCGCGCGACTTCTTGCCATATGGCTCTGACGGGGGGCAGGTTTCTAAGCGGTGGTGTAGGGAGCCCTCTCCTCTGCATACTGCGCAGGTTGCGTGGAGGGAGTTGGTGCAGTCTGTCATTCTATAGGTCCTTCTCAGGTAGCACCAGGCGTTGGCTCTTACCATAAGCTGGAGGAGTGGATGATGCGTCATACTTCATATTGCCTTCTATGTGTCTAGGTCATAGGGGATGTCCAAAGCGTCTAGTAGTCAATTCTGGCGATGGTTGGGTTCGTAGCAAGTATGTCATTGTGGGTGTGGTCTTCTGGCTTTTTTATCATGAAGTGGGATCTGGGTCGTCCCTTCCCTGCACAGTTCCAGTGGTGGCGACGGTCCATCCCATGTGGCGGATGGCTTGGAGGAGGGGTTTAAAGTGAGGAGGGGTTCCATGTGGGCCCGTTGCATTAGGTTAGTTAGTAAGGTACGTTAGTAAGCTGGATGGGTAGTGTGGGTTAGGTATTTTGAGTGCATGCGCAAAGTTGGCCCTCACTGCCCTGGACCAGTGCTGCTGCAGGGGGTCTGGGGTTAGCACTCCCCCTATCCAGGTGCCCAGGATGCGGTTGGCGTGGCTCTCAAAGTCTATTAAGCCCATGCCTCTGTGGGAGCATGGACCATATAGCGTTTCAACCCAGACTGGTGGGCGGGATCCAGGCCACAGCCAGCCCTGGATGAGCTCACGGATTGATGTTATACATGTGGGCAAAAAGGGGATTGCATGTGCGGGGAACCAAAGCATTGGAAGGATGAGCGAGTTGGAAACTGCCACTCACCCTGTTAGCCCCGGTGATCTACTCTTGAGTGAGGAGATTTGGTTTGATACCTGTTGTGATAGATTATTTTCAACCATTTCATTTGCATGCCACCTGTTTCCAGCCATATCCCAAGGTGGCGGACAGTGGTGGTGGTAGGTAATGCAAAGGGTTGGATGAGTGGGTTTTTACATCTTGGGTTGTGTATATTGGGGGATGTAGTCCAGTTGTTGATGTATTTGCCAAGGAGGATTATTTCAGTTTTCCATTTATTAAGTAATGCATTACTCTCAATGGAGTATTCCTCTAGGGTGCGTTCCAACTGTTAGGCGTTGCTGCTGTTAGCTATACCTGTCACGAAGTCATCTGCAAAGGATAATATCTTGACTGGGGGCTGGCCTTGTGCAGTTATGCCCATGAGGCATGAGTCGGCAACGTGGAGGAGTGGATCAAAGCTGAAGTTGTAGAGTAGTGGGCTGAGGGGGTCCCCTTGCTTGAGAACTCTGCGTGGGGTGATCCTGTTGGTTAGGAAGCCAGGGCCACATACAGCCATAGAGGCGGATTCTGTGAGTAGCATCGCCAAGTTGATGAACCTGGGTGGGAGGTTGAAGGCGCTTAAACCCTCTTTAAGTATGGCCAGCTAATGCGGTCATATGCTTTTTCCTGGTAGGAATACCAAGGCTCTTGTCGCTTTGGATTGGCATACATTGGCAATGGTGTGTATGTTAGACAAGATGGAGCGCCCTGATGTGAAACCAAATTGATTGGGTGATAGGGCTTTAGAGGCTAGTGCACCCAGTCTGGTAGCTAGAATTTTTGTAAGTAGTTTTGTGTCAGTGTTTGAGAGTGCTATTGGGTTCCAGTAGGCCAGGTCCAGTCTGTCGCCCTTTTTAAACAGGGTAATGACATAGGAGTCCTGGCCTCCAGGCAGGAGAAGGGTCTCCAGCAGGCACTGGTTCATAGATGCTAGGATGAGGGGAGCGATTTGTTTAAAGTAGTTTTGTAAAATTAATAGAGTATTCCATCAGGGCCTGTGCATTTCTTACGCAGTGTACCGCAGACTGTATTCCAGAGCTCCTCCTGCGTTATCAGGTTTTGGAGAGTAATGGTCCAGCGGTGCACTCTGTATTCCTGCCATGTGTAATTTTTTTGGGGGGGTCAGATGGGGTGTCACGGTAAATTTTGTGTAATAGCAGTGCATTTCCGCCTTGACCTTCATTGGGTCAGTTGCCACAGTTCAGTCAGCTTTGCGGACCTGTGCGCACTGGGGCAGATTGCCTTGGGAGTGGTATTGGTGAAAGAAAAACGCCAAACAAGTTTCGCCTTCTTTTATGTGCTTACCTTTCCATAATACTTTAATTCTGTGTTGGTGTTTGTGGATGAGGGCGTTTAGGTGGGCGGAAATTTCCACCCATTTGCGCCCCCAGTTGGGGCTGTAACCAGACTTTGGGGTGTTGAGTTCTAGGTGGTCTAGTTCCACCAGGGTGCGCCTGATTATGGCGGTATCCGCAGTGTATTTTCACAATGTGAGATGGCGAGTTTTATTTATTAGTTCATATTTGAATTTTTCCCAAGTTTTGATGGGATCCAATGCAAACGGGGTTGCAAAATTTTTGGGTTTGAAGCTTCATGCTTAGCCCAGTTGGAATTTTCAGGTAGCTTTATATTCTCCAGGTATAGCTTTCTCTGGGCGACGTCCACATTTGAGTCCCAGTTGTGTGAGCTGCACTGAAACTAAATGGTGGTCAGAGAAATTAATTATTTAAGTAGCAAAGTTAGTGATAAACAAGCGGCAGAATTTTGGTGTGAGAATATGGTTGATGCAGCTCATTGAGATGAGTGTTCCCTCATGTATGCTGGGGTGGGTCATGTGGGGAAGGAGTGGAGACCTGGGGGAGGGTGTTGTACAGGCCAAGGGATGCCTTCATTGTGTGGAACTCGACGTGTCCTGTTGGGTACCCCCTGGGGTTGAGCCATCAGTCTGTGGTGGGGTTGTCCCAACAGTTAAAATCGCCCAGCAGGATGGTATCTGGTGGGAGGTTGAGCGTCAAGATGTGTTTGAGGAATTGTTTCCTCTGGGATGTGGTGCACAGTTCATAGATACAGGCTATTGAGAGTGTGGCTTCTTGGTTTGAAATCGTTGCAGTTAGGATGCAGCCATGCAAATGTGAGGAGTATTTTACAATTTTTAATTTTCGTTATTATGGACAAACACCCCACGGCGGGACGTCCATAATGACTGGGAAGGTGAGATCCTGGCCGCCCAGGATCCCTCTTCCAGCTGTAGACATTGGGTTTCTTGTATGGCCAAGATGTCTACAGGGGGTTTGCACAGGAAATCCAGCTTTTTGGCTCAGGATGCTCGAGCCCTGGCTCCTGCAATGTTTAGCGTCCCTATTGACACCGAGGTGCCCGCGGTGCCTCAGGAGTGGTTGGGTGGGCCTTCTGGCCCTAGTACCCCGCTCATTGCCTTGGACTTGCTCCATGTGATTGGGCCAGTCCACTCCGAGCCGTTTTCTGGCTCCTTACCTTGTAATGATTTTGTGCAGGTTTTGTTGTATTTGAGTTTTTTCCAAGCTATTCTTTTTTTTAGTACTAGATGGTTGTTTTAAGCTTTTCCAAATGTGTTTTTTATCTGACTCAGATTGGTGTTCTGATTAATTTCTGATGTTTCAGGGTATGATTTTGAAGTTCTGGGCCCTGTTGGCTCATCAATATTGAAGTCAAATTGTCCCATTAAGTTTATTTGATTGAGATCATGTGGTGATTCTGTCAGCTTGTGGAGAAAATTTTCTGCATGGGTTGTCTGATCCAACTGTTTGGCTCGGTTAATATTCTCCATGGCTCCTCCAGCTTGGGAATTCTGTTCTAATTGGTTGGTTTGGCCGATTTCCTCTCTGTTCATCTGGAATTGGTCCATGTTGAAGGTGGAGGTCGCGAGTGATGTGGCCTTGGCCGCTGCCCACTTGTGGGCCTTTTGCACCTGTTTACATAATTTGGGTGAAACCGGATCTATTAAGATGTAGTGCCCATCCTCTCCCCAGAGGAAAGTGTGGTTGGCATCGACTATTTTTCCAAAGGTCTCTTCATCTTTGTCCATAGTGTCATAATAAAAGTCCAGGGCCAAGGTGTCCTCCTTCACGGGGCACGCATGTTCCTTGTGCCCAAATGCAGTGCAATGGTTGCAGATGGGCAGTGCGCATTATGGTGTGACGCAGAAAGGTTTCAACACTCCCTCATCTGGGAGTGAAACACTGCGGTGTATGGGATTTTGTTAGGTCTGTGGCCACATTGGAGACCAGGTTGATCAAGGCGATTGCCTTTCCTGTGCACAGGTTCAGCATCAGGTGGAATTGCTGCAATTCTAGTTATTTGATTTCTCCATAGCTCTGAAGGCCGATTTGAAGTTCCTCCTCAATTAGTTTGTGGGGGAGGTTGGTGGTGAGTGAGTCAAATGAGATGAAAGAAAGTGTTTGCTTTGTTCCATCTGGTGTGTGTGGTGCACAAAATTTGTTTGCCCTCAGGGAGGCAATTTTGAAACAGACTTTTGCTGTGGCATCTACATTTTCTTCAGTTTCAAAACCCTATCAATCCAGCTGCGGTGGATGGTGTGGGTGGTAATGTATACCGCGTGGGGAAAGAGAGAGGCCTGTGCCTCGCCTACCTTTTCCCACAGGGTTGGGGATTCTACCCCTAAGAAAAGTCGGAGCCTGTGTTCCATTTTCAATAGGGCTGTGCATATTGTATTTCCATATATTAGTTCTGTTTTGTGGTAGATTCCACAAACCTGGGCGGTGTTTGGGTTTATATTTTTTTAGCAGCATATGCTCCCAATCCCCCTCCAGGGCGTTTTTGCCCTTGGGTGCACCGTTTTGGCCATTGCATAATATGACTTTCGCCCAGTTTAGTAGGGTTTTGTTAAATTCGCTCATCTCACCTGTGTGATTATCAAAAATATCTGTTCAAATCGAATCTTAGTAACTGATGTTATTGTTACAGGAAAGAAAAGTGTGACCCTCAATACAGTTTAAATACTGATTGGTTGGATAATGAGAGAAACCAGTTTTCAAACTATTTGCGCGGTACTAATAAATCCTATAAAACTCAATTTTATATTAGTATTTTATTTTTAATATAAATAAACCTCTAAGGAATCTAGCGGCGTGATGCACCAGAAAGCAAGAACTCAACTGGTGTTGGGATTTTTGCCCAAATTCCCAGCCTGCTAGATTACCTGGTGTTGCTAGGGGAAAAGTCCCTAAAGCGAAGTGAATCAGAAATCAGTTGGCCCGAATTTTGGAGGAACTACATTCAGGGGATTTTAGGATATTCGCCTGGTCATATCTGTTAAGGATTGATCCAGATGAATACCTAATATCTCATCGGGCAGAGTGGCCAACGAAATAGGGGCATCTGATAGTGATTAACTATCAGGTGTACTGATTAGGATTGGTTGGGTTTCATCACTGACTGATTGGGAATGAACGGTGAGTTGTGAGGTAAGTGATGCCACCTGCAACTAGCAAATTGATTAGTTGGCAAAGTGACTTGCCATAATGGGTAATAAGTCCCATTACCTAAGCAGGTCACTAGCCAATTATGGTTGGTTTGCTTGGATTGAGAGGAAAACGTTAGGGAAACATTCTCTGACTCTTTCCATTTGTTGTCTCGAGGATGTCCAATGATGAAATCCTAGCCAGGATGGGGAAGACCATCACTGCTGAGATGAGGAAGGGTGATTAAATGGCAACGGCTGCCATTTCATCGAAGAGGTGTCAACTGAGGGTTAGACGGCCAAATCCCCTACTATATAATTTGATAGGGTTCACTATAATAAAAATCATTATCATTATTAAGAAATTAACATACATTAAAACATTATTATTAGTTTTATTGTAGATTCAATTTTTGTTAGACTATCAGCATACAGTGTGAAGTTCCATCTCAAGGATATTATTGTGGAAGGCAATAATTGGAAGACTCTCAGAGAGAAGAGTAGAGATCCAAGCAGGGATCTAGAGATGAAGGGAACCACAATCAAGGATAGCTGCCGACTGTGTTGGGCCAAAAGAGACTGTTATCAGGAGATCTTGACAAAGATTGGGTGGACAGTAATACAGGTAATGAATCCTTACAAATATAACTTATCAAGTATTTAATCAGAAGTACTGCTCAAAGCGTTGGGCCTGATAATAGTTCTAACTCAACTACGGATAATAGTCTCCATACTATTATCAGATCATATATTCTTTACAACGCAAGGTGCATAAGGAAACTGAACCTGTGCAGTAAAAAGGTTACTGAGTTGATGACCAATAATCAACTCCTTTGGTAAATTTTTACAATTTGGTGCTTACTACAGGGGTAGTTGAGTAGAAGAATATATCAATTATGTCGTATAAAGAAGAGATGCACAAGTTGTGGACTGAGATTGCCACAGTAAATCAGAATGCCTTAAACTCTTCGGACCACTGGGAGTTCGCAGCCTTGGAAGAGCGAGTAACCAAAGTGGAGGAAGGAGTTGAAAACATACCAACTTTGGGGACGACTTACTTGGAAAAGTAAACTCGTTTAAGAGGAAAGAAGGAGACCTCATCTGAAATGTCCTATTCTGAAGTTGGAGCGTGAAGCAGATCGCGTTCATTTGAGAAAGTTTGGTGCAGACATTGAGAAATTGATGATTGAAGTAGAGGATTTGAAAGCCCACAGCTTTCATGTGAGCCTGATATGGCCAGTGATGCCAAAGAGAGAAGTCCTCATATGATACTTGGGAAGACGAGTTCCTTGAGAAATATGCTGCCCGCCTTCAATGCTTTTTTGGAGATGATGCCTGAAGTCACTTTACAAGTGAGCTGACTAGCTGAACCGAGAGAAACAGCCTGAAATGACTTGGAGAAAATTAGAGCAATCCAAAGTTGCCAACTTTCAGGATAACGCCCCAGCGTTTTTCTGACTATTTGACATGACTATTAATGGATACAGGGATTGTCAGAAGGCGTTAATGGTCATGAACTGCTTGGACACAGAATGACAGAACCTAGTGTTACCCCACTTGGAGGGGGACAGCTGGTTGTATGTTAAGGCTAAAGCGGCTATAATGAAGGAGTTTGGGAGTCCAACCCATATGTCAAACCGCAAGCAAGAAAATATGGGAATTCAAATCCATAAAGACAAGTCCCTTGCAAGCTTCGCGGTTTAATTCTACCAGGAGTTGCAGATCCTGGCTGGAGCGAAGGTGTTAGATGACTTTGATGCAAGAATCGCAGTGCAAGCGGCCTTTTGGCCCTATTGCAATTCGCATTGAATGATGCCTACTGTAATTGCAACTGAGATAATTACCTTTCAAATGGTAGATAACCTGAAGATTTTGGAAGCGACGTTCTATGCTCAAATAGAAGCTTCAAGTCCAATCTGGTCCAAAGTCTGAATCCCACAAACGGTTGTGAAGGAGCAAAGGAGACTATTAACCAAACTGTGCTGGGAAATAAGCCCGAGGAATTCAAATGGTTAGATAAGAAAGAGATTGTCTGCTTCCAGTGAGGCGGGAAAGGACATTACGCCACACACTGCAAAAAGATGAAGGATCAAACTAATGTGGTCCAGGCTAAAGAGACAGCAGTAGCCAAAGATTTGGGAAAAGGTCCTGCTGCCTAGACAAGGAACAGTCTAGAGCGGCGGAGAAACCTATTCCTCCTGATATCATGAATGAAGAGATTGATATTAGCGATCTATTCATAGATGACAATCAGGATCAGCTATATCAAGTATCAACGTGGATATAAATGCCGTGACCAGAGCTGGGGTAAAGAAGATTGGCCCCGAGATAGTTTAGGAAGTTGCCCAGCCATACACCCACAACTGGCGGAGAAAATTCGGACCATCAAGAATCCTGATGAGTTAACCAATGTTCACTTAGATGAATATAATCTTTCAATCCCCCTTGGCGCAATTAAGAAATCATTTTCTGAATTATTGGAGCAGATTATTAATACCTTATATTTGGCTATAATGCTGCAATTCACTCAGTAATTACTCTAATACAATACTCCAAGTGTACATATATAGATATTCAAGTGAATCAAGTGAGGGTACGGGAAATAGTTGACAGCGGAGCGCCCATCAATATTGTGTCAACCAAGCTGGTAAAGAAGATGAAGATCTCTCCAGACTTGGAACACAATAAAGAATATGAACAGCTGGGCTGAACACCACCGTTTCCTGTGGAGCATATAGCGCGCGGCCACTACAATTTGGGTCGTTGGTGGTATCCACACCAGCAATAGTTTTGGCGAACCAAAACTACAATATCCTGATCTGAACAGAGTTTCTATGGAAGTACGGAGTTAAATGTAACTTCATGGATAATATGTTTACCATCCTGGGTCAGATGTTACCATTAGTATACCAGAAGGACGGTGAAGCTCCACTGAACCAGAGAAATAACCTCATTAATCTGATATACAATGACGGCATTGTAACAATTCAGTACCAAGTAGTTGGTAGGAAGCGATAAGAGATTCTGGTGGAAATCTAGAAAACTGGGAAATTCTATAAGGATCAAGAAGGAAGGAACCATACTGGCCGGATCACAGATGATAGTTGACACAGGTTGACTTTAGAGATTCCAGAGCTGTTGTATGGGAAGTCAGAAGCCCCTGGAAGAAGTCCATAGTGGAGCCGTGGGTGGCTCCTGGGATATTAATGCCAGGCCATGGAGAAATATGAGTTCTCTTGGCGAATTTAAGCAAAAAACCGATGAAGATCAAGAGGAATCAAACCATCACGTTTATTCGTTTAATCTCAATGGCAGAATTATGATGATTCCATGATTTTGGGTCTCTCAGGGAAATGGGATTACTGGGTGGAGTAGCCAAAAGCATCAACCTATTTTGTTGATTGGGAGAAGCTCGCAGATCTTCTGGAAGGGCAGAAGGAGGAGGTGCTCAAATTATTTAAGTGATATTGGGAAGTGTTTGCTCAGGATGACCACAATTTGGGATGCGCACAAGGCATTATTCACAAGGTTGCACTGGGGAAAATCTACTAATAAGGATGAGACTGATCTGAAGATTAGAAACTGCCAAAGTGGTAGTAGAAGATGAGATCAGCAAACTATTAAAGCATGGGCTTCTAGTTCTGTCATCAAGTCCCTGGGCAATCCCAATTCTGATCATAAAGAAAAAAGATGGATCGAATCAGGTAGTGATTGACTATTGGAGGCTGAATAAAATTATGAAGAAGGATTTGTATCCCCTACCGAGGATTGATGATGCGCTGGATCAATTAGGAGAAGTGAAGTATTTCTCCACAATGGACCTAATCTCAGGATACTTGCAGATCGACTTGCCAGAAGAAGACTAAGAAAAATGTGCAATTATCACTGCACAGGGGCTATACCAGCTGAAGAGGATGCCCCAGGGTCTTTGCAATGCGCCCACAATGTTTCAGAGGGCCATGGACACGATATTGAGCGAACTGAAGTTGTTGTGCGTCCTAGTATACCTGGATGATATCAATCTGTTCAATAGAACGTTTACTGATCACCTGCAGCACTTGGAAGAAGTTTTTAAGAGACTGTCCGCGGCTAACCTGAAGATCAAGCCATGGAAGTGCCACTTCTTCAAGAAGGAGCTGGAATACCTGGGATTTTGATTAATGCAAACGGATTGCAGCTGCAACCCCAGAAGAAAGCAGCTATTGAGCGCATAGCTGTGCCAAAGAGTGTCTGAGACATCCAAGTATTCCTTGGGATGGTTGGATACTACAGAAGATTCATTTGGGACTTCTCCCGAATAGCCAAGCCTTTGTTTCATTTACTAAATGATCTGAAAAAAGGATTTATATGGAATGAAGAGGCCCAGGGCTCCTTTGATGAATTATGCCGGTATCTGATAAATTCTTTGATATTGAAATATCTGAATTTTGATCAGGAGTTTATCATTCAAACTGATGCTTCATTGATGGCAATCAGCGCCATACTAAGCCAAGTAGATGAACTTGGGTACAAACATCTGGTAGTGTATGTGAGCTGAACACTCTCAGCCAATGAGAGGAACTACACCGTGACTGAGCGTGAATGCTTTGCAGTCATTTATGCCTGTAAGCAGTTTTGGGTGTATGTCCACAGAACGCACTTTAAGGTGGTGATGAACCACTCTTCGTTGCATTAGCTGCACAAGCTATGGGAACCTGAAGGATGACTGGCCCAATGGGCACTTAAGCTTCAGGCTTATGATTATGAGATAGTCCACCAAGTGGGGGCCTCTCACCAGAACACGGATGGCTTAATGAAGTTACCAATAGTCCAGTTGGTATATCCGCAGGTGGATGAGCTATTCCAGAGAATGGTCAAAAGAAGAATCAAGGATGGCCTCAAGAAATCCAAGGTGTGTTTTGAAAAGCGATGGAAAACACTGAGACCATGGATGGACAAGTATTCAAGACAAAAAAGGGGAAACAGCTATTATTCTTAAAACTGTTGGAAAGAGCAGCAATAGTTCAAGTTGCTCATAAGGTTGTTGGGCATGGAGTCCTGAGAAAAACAACTAATAATTTTATCCAGTATTATTATTAGGAATAGATTAACTACAATGTCGTGGATCATCTGGCTTGTTGCATGGAATGCCAATTGCATAAACCACACAAGAATACAACTGGATACTGACTGGTCCAACCTAGATTTGCATGGCACATGGTGTCCATCAAAGTGATGGGACCGCTGGCAATGAGCTCAGGAGGAGTTAAGTAAATCATAGTAGCCATTGACCATCTGACATGATGGGTCAAAACAAAAGCCCTAACCAGAGTTGACGCTACCAGTACTGCGAGATTCATCCTGGGTCAATTAGTATACCGACTGGATGTCTACAAGTCATACTGAGTGATAATGGGACCAACTTCACATCTCATGTGATCCTGAGGCTAAACAAAATAATGGGGATCCAGGGAGTCGTGTAAGTATCATAACAGCTGGAGATGAACGGATTGGTAGAATGGGTCAATGGGATGCTGGCTGTGATGCTGAGGAGTTAATTGCAGGGAGAACTTCCACATGAGGAATGTACCTGAGTTTGGTGACGTTTGCCTACAACATTAGTCATCTTAAGGTGACAGGAAAGACGCCATTTAATTTACTATATGGGATCAAGGCCGCGTTGCCACCAATATTATATACAGTAGTACAACCTACGTTGGGGATGAGTACCAAACATTACCTAAACTGACTGATGAGTATCCTGATTGATATGCAATTGCAAGCATTTGATACAACCTTGAAGAAAAAGATATGAGCGAAATCTACAAATGGTAAGAACTGACCGGCATTGGAAGAATATTGAATAGGAGAAAGAGTCACCTATTGCGATATGCATGGTTTCAGATGAAGAAACAAATTGGATGCTTTTTGGTTGGTTCCATTCAAAGTAATCGCCAAGATGGCAACCAATGCTTACTTCATCAAGAATCTCTTGGATGGAAAAGTAGTAAATTGAGTCCATGATAAGTATCTAAAGCGTTAAATTGAAGAAAAAAATAAAAGAGTTCCAGAAGGACTAATGAACCATTAAGTTAGCCATGTCCTGATGATTAGGTCAGATCTGAAAAAAGGACCTCTGAACCAATCTAGATGGTTAAGTCCAAAAAAAGGACCTCTAAACCATAGAAAACTGGTAGGTTTAAGTTCCCAGGACACAGTTTGGAGGAAAAGATGGACCTCTGAACCAAAACAAGGTCAAGTCCCATTAGAAAAAGAAAAAAGAGAGAATAAAATAAAAAATTGATAAAAGATAATGGGAAAAAAAGATTTATTAAATGAATAGAAAAAAACCAGATATATTTTTATAATGTTTTATTTTTATTGGTCGTCCTCAGTATGGGGATGATTCCGCCTATGTCACCTCTTGGGGGAGGGAGGATGGATTGTGATAGGGAAAAATAGCCCATCAAAATTAATATGTGATTGTACATTTGCGAGGGCAAGACCTACATGAAACCACATTCATTGAGTGGATGCCGAGCCATGAGAAAATGTGACTAGGGGAAGGGAAATTTGATATGTCAGAAGAAGCCAATCGCAAAACCCCAGAGCGGGGAGGAAAACAACAATAGAGGAAGAGGCAATTGGCCAATAACCCAAAGTAATCCTGATAAGGCACCGCACCAGAAGATTTGCCTTGAGTGACTGCTGATGGGCTTCATCAAGAACACCAGACATGTGAGCTGGCATCAAAGAAAGAATACTTGATGGGGGTTGTCAAATCATGCCCCCAATTAGCGCCATCAATGGAAGATAGCAATGAGAAGCTCCAGAGAAGAGGTAGTTATGTAAAGAGCAGATTGCATCTTACAAACAATGACTATGGGCTTCACGAAATCTAAAGCTGAATTACTGATGGAAGCCAGGCGAAGCTGGAAGCTTCGTTGACCAACTTTAAAGAACTTGGCCAGCAAAGCAGAGAGCATAAGTGGCAGTATCCCGATTGAAAAGGTTGTCCAGATCAGTAGGATTCAGCTTTAATGTCAATGCCTCAGTTACTTGTGCCCAGAGTTCAGCATAGGAGAATCTAAAGTGTATGCTGTTCCCGATTGAAAGCTCAGAAACCAGCACAGCGAGTTTGTAAAATTGACAATGTTGGAAGAGTTCTCAGGGAGCAAGTTTGACCCAGCCAAGAACAAACAATCCAAAGTGACTGGCATGATATCTGGAAAATCGATGATGATGTTTGGAGCATCAGAGAAGGAGCCAAATCCAGGAGGGTTTTAAAGTCCAACTTGGGGATCAACTGCAAGGGAAGAGTTGGCTGATAGTTGTTCAAAATGATGGCAAGCCTGGTTTTGGATGGATTGGTTACCATTTCCAGTAATTTGATGGAAGGACTAGCCACTTGTGCTAGACTAGGCGTATGATTCCTGGAGGGACCATAGAAGAGGTTCCATCAAGCATCCTAACTCATCTGCTGGAAGAGGCGGAGGTCTGAAACTGACAAAGTGTTAAGAAGTTGCTGGTATCAGGATTCTGAGTTTGACATATGAGCAGGACTAGAGGGTTAATGTCGGACTTATATAGAAGTTGATATTATGCACTCTATAATCCATTAGGCTCAAATTTTGGGATATTAACTTCAAAATTAATGAAATAAGCTTTCCAAGGGAAGAATTAAGAATGACTTACAGCTAAGAGGTTATGAGTGTAGTAATGAGGGCGAATAGAAATAAGTATTCTTAATCAAGACGCGAAATGAACATCAATGGCAAGAATCTCCTGTCTAGGATGAGGAGAGAATCAGGAATTCAAGGACGCCAGACTAAGAATCCTGAATATGACAGAGGGTCATATACCCTGATGGGGGGAAAACTGGATCCTGGGAATAATATCGTCATGAGTAAATTAATAAGCCCAGCATGACAAGAGGTCCTGGGGACCATGCTTTGAGTAGGTGGTAGCGAGGAGGAAGAGGAGGAATGACATATGCCAAAGGTCATCCTGAGCAGCATTGAGTAATGATGAGTGTACTCCACTTGAACCTATGAAGTATTCGACCAGGTGTCTGAAGCGGTGTTCTCATGCCCTGGTCCTTTTCTCGCTGGAAATCTAGGCAAGAAGGGGGATGTGTTGGGATTTTTGCCCATATTCCCAGCCTGCTAAATTACCTGGTGTCGCTAGGAGAAAATTCCCTAAAGCAAAGTGAATAAGAAATTGGTCAGCCCAATTTTAGGAGGAACTACATTTGGGGGATTTTGGGATATTTGCCTGGTCATATCCATTAGGAATCAATCTGGATGAATACCTAATATCTCATCGGGCAGAGTAGCCAATGTAATAGAGGCATCTGATAGTGATCAACTATCAGGAGTACTGATTAGGATCAGTCAGGTTTCATCACCAACTGATTGGGAATGAGTAGTGAGTTGCGAGGCGAGTGATGCCATCTGCAACTAGTAAATTGACTGGTTGGTGAAGTGACCTGCCATAATGGGTAATAAGTCCCATTACCTAAACAGGTCGCTAGACAATTATGTTTGGTTTGCTTGGATTGAGAGGAAAATGTTAGGGACACATTTTCTGACTCTTTCCATTTGTTGTCTCGAGGATGTACAATGATGGAATCCTAGCCAGTATGGGGAAGACCATCGCTGCTGAGATGAAGAAGGGTGATTCAATGGAAACAGCTGCCGTTTCATTGAAGAGGAGGAAACTGAGGGTTAGATGGCCAAATCCCCTACTATATAATTTGCTAGGGTTCACTATAATAAAAAAACAATTGAAAACACATACTAATAGACATTAGAACATTAATAGTTTTATTGTAGATTTGATTATAGTTAGACTATCAGCATCCAGTTTGAAGTTCTTTCTCAAGGATATTATTGCGGAAGGCAATAATTGGAAGACTCTCAGAGAGAAGAGTAGAGATCCAAGCAGGGATCTAGAGATGAAGGGAACCACAATCAAGGATAGCTTCCAACTGTGTTGGGCCAAAAGAGACTGTCATCAGGAGATCTTGACAAAGATTGGGTGGACAGTAATACAAGTAATGAATCCCTACAAATACGACTTATCAAGTATTTAATCAGAAGTACTGGTCAAAGCGTTGGGCCTGATAATAGTTCTAAGTCAACTACGGATAATAGTCTCCATACTATTATCAGATCATATATTCTTTACAACGCAAGGTGCATAAGGAAACTGAACCTGTGCAGTAAAAAGGTTACTGAGTTGATGAACAATAATCAATTCCTTTTAGTAAATTTTTTCAGCTAGGTTCCTACAAAATGGTGCTCACTACAGGAGACACCTGTACACCTCAAAAATCGTCAGAAATGGAGGCTTCAAACGTGAGCAACCCTCCCACTTTTCCTCTTCACATGTAATCACGTTTAGTTGCTCTGGAAAAGCAACTAGCAAGCGCTCTATCCTTTCTCAAAGAACTTGATCAGCGCCCATTAAAACTACTTTTTTCAAACAAATACATCCCTGGAGAAGGGTGCATTACTACACTTATATGTTTATGAAGCTACCATGCATGGCACAACTGATAAGCCAAAAGTTCAAACCATTCATCCTTGCTTAAGCCGCCTAGCGCAAGAGATGATATCTCCTTACCTGGACCCTTTGCACACCTGGGCAGATGTGAAGGAAGCTCTTTTGGCTGAGTTCAGATCAAAGCAGAGTCTACACAGGGAAAAACAGGACTTTATGCTTCTTAGCATATATGAGGGTGAACCGCCCATTGCCTTTGCTGAAAGATTTCACCTCACTGCGCAAATGTTGTCTATGTCTAATATGCTCATCTTTGATGATGCTATCGCCGCCCTGTTAACTGGGTTAGCTTCTCAGCCCTCTCTAGCCAGGCATATCATCTCAGTGAAATGCCATTTTAAAAAAATCTGCGACATAAAGGAGGCTTTGTTAGAAGTTGCCAATTTCCATTCATGTGTAACACCCAATGAAGCTGAGGGGAAACCTTTCCATTTTAACCACTGAGGAGTTTTCGCTTGTATAACAGTTCAGGGTGAGCTCAATGGTGCCTATCCTCCCTGGGAAACCTGCTCTCTTAGTGCGACTGTTAATTCTCAGCATATAGTCTTGATTCCGCCAAGTCTGTTTTCACAGGGTATTAGCCACTGAGCAACCAAATCAAATGATATGAAGATCGCCAAACCTAAAAAACCTTAATAAACTATATATGGAGCTATCACCCCTTTATTTTGACCTTTATTATTTTACTAATTTGCAGACTTATCTGCTTTAACCTAAACATGAAAAGAAGACCCCCCTACAATCCTCTGTGTAACTATTTTCTATCTCAGTTCCCAACCTGGATACATCCTTAGCTTGATAGTCTTTTATTCGTTTTCCTTTACTAGAAGTTCTCTTTTATAACAAATCTTGGCGTAATTCCCTCAATTCGCTGATTGGTCGACATTTCAATCAATTATTATTCATATACCTTTTTTGTCAATCTTGAGACTTGTCTCGATTTCCCTTCTGATCCACCGGTATGGTTAGCATATTGTCCAGTCATATCAACTTCCTGACATTACCCCCCCTTTGACCGGATGATAAGATCTTACTGTTTGTATGTTCAAAGGAACTTTGCGAGAACTCAGTTGATGATCTGACCCCCCTCGGGTTCCTTGATGGTGTAGACATCCATGCTAGTCTTCTTGATTATCTTGAACGCCCTGACCCAGATGTTGGAGAGCTTGTTTTTCCGCCCAAAACCATGCTGGTCGTTGAATAAAACATGGTCCCCTACAGTGAACAGTGGAAGTCCGCTTCATCTCTTCTGATCAGCTGCCTGATTGCAAATCTTCTTAGCCAAACTGGTTGAGTAGGCTTCCATTTTCAGCTTGATCAATGTATCTTTAAGAGTCATCAGGTATCGCTGAGGGTCCACACCACCAGTGTGCTCTACACACAAGTAAAGCAAGGCGGGCAGAGCTGGATGTCAACCATACAGCAGTTAAAAAGGACACTTACTAGTGGACGAATGATAGCTGATTATAATGCGAACACAGCTGTAGGTAGAAGGGCACTCCTATTCTGAGGGTCAATCTTTTACCAATTTATGGAGTATGTTCACTAGGGTTCCTTTGACCCGCTCCACCATGCCATTTGATTCTGGATGATAGGGAGTGGTCAAAACCCCGCGAATCGCCATCATCTATTTCAACTTCAGCAGGATGTGCGAAGTGAAATTGGTTCCATTGTCCATTAGTATGAATGCGGGCAGCCATGTCGCTGTATAACACATTCCATAATAAACTTGGCGGTGGTGACTGCTCCAAAGTTGGTAATGGCCCTGGCCTCCACCCATCGAGTCAAATGATCAATGGTGATGATTAAATATTTTGATTAATTGGCGCTAGTTGACAGAGGTCCCACTACATCAATGGAAACGGTGTGCCAGGCAAACTGGGGCTTAACCAGCTAGTATGTGGTCTTCTTGTGGAATAACTTTTCCACTTGACACTGATGGCAAAGAATAACTATCTCCAATACGCCTTAATGCATGCTCTCCCAGTAGTAATGGGGTCACAAAACTCCAGCGTTTTCCGCAAGCCTCTATGTCCTACAGCCCAATGAGCATCCATAATAATTGTTGGTCTAGATGAAGGTTTAGGGAAAATAGGCGTCGAGTCACCAATCCACTTATATAGTTCCCCCTTGTGTAGAAAAGTATCCTACTTGAGCTCGTCTAATACCTTGATCACCTTTTGGTGGCTCATCCTGGTATTTGTTCGCCACCATCTTATCGTACATTATGTTAGCTAAATCCACTGTGATATCAACTGATGGCAGCTAGGAAAGACAATCCACATTTTGATGTTTTGTTCCCAGGTGGTGTATAATCTCAAAGTCATAAGTCTGTAGATTCAGTTCTTAATGTGCGGGCCATCCTTCCAGTTCATGCAGATTCTGCAGCCAGCGCAAGGAATTGTGGTCCATCACTACTTGGAATCTTACCACATGTAGATATACCCAAAAATGTTTGTATTCATAGATCACCGTTAAGCACTCCCACTCAGTAACAGTGTAGTTTTGTTTGTGACAGTTCATGCTTTGACTAAAAAATGTGACAGGATTCTCCACCCATCATTGTCCTTCTGGGATATACTGCCCCTATAGCGGAGAGGGATGCGTCCATTTGCACTATGAACTGTTTATTGAAGTTGGGATATTGCAAAATGGGTGCACTTGCTAATGCAATTTGCAACACATTGAAAGCATTCTGTTATCATTCCGTCCAATTGAATGAAGCGTTTTTTAACAACTTGTAAAGCGAGCAATGCAACTAAAATTGGTAATTAACCGTCAGTAGCACCTGGCCATCTCTCAGAAACACTTGAATATCCCGCTTATTACCTGGGCAAGTCATCTTGATTATTGCTTCTACCTTAGCCAGCTGCAGTTTAGTCCATTTGAATCCACAACGAACTGAAGGTATTCTAATTGTTTTTTAAAGAAATGGCACTTCTGAGGTTTAGTTTTGATATTATCAGCAGCAAAGTGCTGAAACACTTGTTCCAAATGGGCAAGGTGCTCTGTAAACATCCACGAGAACACATTGATATCATCAATGTAAACTAAGACGCAGGACAGCTTTAATTCCGATAAGATCATATCCATGGCACTCCAGAATGTAGCTGGAGCGTTGCACAACCCTTGTGGCATGTGAGTCAGCTGGAGTAACCTTATTGAAGTGATGATAGCACATTTCTCCTGTTTTGCTGATGGCAATTTGATCTGCCAGTCCCTGAGATCAGATCATGGCAGAGAAATAAATTTGCCCCATCCAATTGGTCCAACGCATAATCAATACATGGAAGAGGGTAAGAATCTTTCTTTGTTAAGTTATTGAGTTTGCAATAGTCAATAACCACTCATTTTCAAGCCATCTTTTTTCTTTACAATGAGCACCGGTGATGTCCACGGACTGTTTGAAGGTTTAGCATCACTTGCATAATAAGTTTATCCACCTTGTTGGAGACAACCTCTTCCGCTGCAATTTAGACGTCTGATAGGTTGAGATTGAATGGGAGGGTGATCCCCTCATATCTATCCAATGTACCACCCCTTGAGCGCACCTCAAATCTTGATTGTCATGCGTGAAAATATCTCGATACTTTTCAAATAACGCCATAGCCTTAGCTTGCTGTTCCGCTGATAGTCCAGTATGCGCTTCCCGTGGAACCATGGTCAATATGCTGAATGATGAGCTTGTCAGTAGTCTAAGATCCTCCTGTGAGCTGAAATAATGAATATGGCGAACTTCCTATATAGGAACTAAGTTAGGTAAGTCACCACTCGGTGCTGCTAATCATTATTGTCTCCTTCTGTAAATTCGGTAGCAGCACTTTCGCCTCCCCATTACCAGGTAGCAGTAGCCCTAGAGCCACATGTGGTTCAAGCCATGAGTGATGGTGAGGAGCCAGGATTTCTCCATAAAGCCCTTTAGGGACATAAATTTCAAGATCAGTCCCTACTATGCACTGGTGTCCAGATGGTAGGCTCAAAGCGCTTGCTGTTCAAAGTGGGATCCCTTTGTACTCATAAATCTGTTTGGGGAAGGCCCTGGTCCACCGCTTCAGTCATCAATAACAAACAGGAATCACTCCATCACTGTACGCTAGATTGATTTGACTAGAGCGGAATGGATCATTAGGATTCCACAAGAGGTAACTAACAGGGATATGTTGTCCTAAAATATTAAGAGTTTCCTCTGCCACATTTACATGACACCAAATTTCCTCATAAATGCTGCGCCGATTAACATGTCATAGTTGTTATTTGGCAAAACCACCACCAGAGCAGAAGCCTGGATGGACCCAAATCATAAAGTCAACGCGCTATATGCTCCTTCAGACACAGTGCTATGCGTCCCCGCAGTCCCATATACTACTTGATGGTCCGCATCTGGTTTCAACAGAAGCTTAGCCACCAACCTGGTAGAGTCTATGTTCACAGGGGCTCCCATGTCTATGATAGCGCGGATTTTTGTTTTTTGAACGAAAATGTCGCATTAATTGCATTCTGAGTAAGAAGAACCATCAGTGTTTATTACATTTACGTCCAAAGGCTTTGTGTTACTCAAAAAGAAGGAAATGCCCTTGCTGACCTGAGGATACTCACTAGCGCTTTCTACACCAGAATGGCTACATTAACCCCTACTAAAGAGGCAGCGTCCCTAAAGGGATCCGCGTTACTAGTGCTGGTCTGTTCTAGAATCTGCCACGCATATGGCTTCTGCACATCCTGGAAGAACTCGGGGCTTGGGGGTGAATTTTTACTCTTGGAAATGGAAGCAGGGGTATCCAACAGAAGCTGTTGGTATAACAAATCATCCGATTGAGTTTCAAATCCTACCCAAAGAGATGCTTGGGGATCGTTAGGGACAAGTGAATTGGACTTAGCGTAGGTAGAGCGTCCCATCTCTACTCTGGTTGAGCTTTTCCCTGCTCAATTTCCTCAGTTGGCATCACATACACTTGTGGTTTGTTAGGGCAATTGACCGCATAATGCCCTCTTCATCCGCACTGGAAGCAAGTATTCATAAAAGGTTCACGTATATAGCTTTCAGCGGAAAAACCAGTGCAAAAGTTGACGGTAGGGTTCCAGGGTCTTGGACGAACTGGAGGAGCGTACACAGGCTGAAAAAGATTCACTGATTTGTATGATGGATGAATATGTTCCAGTGGTTGATAGCTTAGTCGCTGCAGCCCATATCCTGAAGAGTTTGGTGCGGAGACAGCGGAGGTTTTTTGGGCTACATTAGGGGCGCTGATAGTGGTGGAGGGTCAATGTAAGGTATTCATGTTTCTAATAAGTCCTGCATCTCCATCCAAAACGTGAGACATAGCGTTATATAGTTCCTGATATGGTTTGACAGCCACTGTCATCACTACCAACATCCTTGGTGGATAAAATGTTAGCTCTAAGTAGTACATGTGCTTCCGCTAAGAAAGTTCAGCGAATTTCACAGGGTCCCATTTCAGTGAAACTTTATAGTCAGGAAGTTGGCTTTCCGTTGAGCCATCTTGTTTGCACCCTTAAACAACTGGAGAACAATTGCTTTATCTTCTTTGTAGGATACCAAGCTATTTGGAAGATAGCAGGTAACTTGGTCAGCACTTTCCACATCTAGAGCAGACATCAACAGTTTTGCTTACCGCCAATTAGAAGCCCCTTTCACAGCAAATTCAAATCACTCAAAATAACTGTGTAGATTACCGTCATGACTGAAAGGAGGTAATTTTTTGATTCGCACAGCTTTGCCTTGCTCCAGGCTCCTGCTGCAAGGATCAGGCGAATTGGTTCCAGAGCGACTAAGGTAGCCACCTATTTATGAGCTATCATATAGCTGGCCAGACGGGCTCAAATTCATCAAGATAGACTTGGAAGAAGTAGTGTCATGTGGGTGGTCCATTACAACGCCCGAGGGATATTTGTTAGCTGATCCATAGCACTCAACCCCAAATCGCCTCTAACTGCACCACTCCCCCAAGCTCCAGCGTGCTCTAAAAAATGTTAATTTGATTAAATGTTCCACATTAACTGAATAGCATCTACACCGCCCATCCTGGAATTCCTGTTGCAGTGTTGTATATTGATATTACAACTCCTGATGATATTATCGCTCAACGTTCAACTTCTGCTCCACTGCTTGTAGTCACAAGAGGACATTTTTGAATATGTTCTGCATGTGGGCATGCTGTCAGCTAGCATTACCCTCTTGTTGATTAGCATCATGAATTTGGTTAAGGAGGGCATCTCGTTCCTGTACGAAATCCTTATTAGCCCATTGAAGGGTATTGAGCCATCCTTGCATGTCCGCATACTCTCTTATCTCACTGATTGGAAGAGGGAAGGCTTGACGGCGCTCAGCCTGACTAAAAGCTTCCAGTTGTGTGACCCAACAGATTAGCTGTAGATATTCTGGGGACATCAACTGAAGGATAAGCATGTTATTTGTCATTCGCTGGCTACTCCATTTTGATACGAAGTTGGTTTAAACAGCTAATTTGATACCAACTTGAACCAACACTTGCCGTTCCATCAGTGTTACTTTTTCCTTAAGCTGAGAAATCATGGCTTCGAGCACTTCTGCCCATTCAGCTAAATCCATCATAAAGCGCTCAGTATTGTTTTCCAACGTTGTTACATCCTGAATCCATTCCATCAATAGGCCATGCTGATCCAACAGTTCTTCTATTAACTGAGATAACTCAAAAATTTAACAGTGGTACCAACATGTCCAATTGATGGCGGATGTTCCCAACACAATGGTCCATTTGTACCAGCGCCCCCTGTACCTCCAAAAAAGAGCAATTGAGGCAGTTGAGCAGGAGGCGAGTATTGTTTTACTGTGCTTGAGTGAACTGCATTACATCTCCAAAATCTATATTATGGTGAGCCAGCACACGCAGTAGCTGGCAAATGGACAGTTGCACATAAGCGACTAGATACTCCTTGATTCTGTGGGTACCAAGGCGGCAGGCCAACACCATTGTAGTTGTATCCAGATAGGACATGTACATGGCGTAGCAATTCTCTTGGTCTTTTTTGTTATAAAACAAACTCAAGGCATACTCCCTCGCCTCATCTTTATATAATCGATATCTGTGCAACAGCCACTTCATAATATTCCACAGCTGCTGAGGGGTCACATTTGTGGAGCATCCTTGTTGGTTAGCCATCAACTCAGGGCAGTTTTTAGTTGCATATTGATCATAACTTCATCATTAACTAGTTTGGTTACAGTGAATAATATTGGTTCATTATTCAGTGCCTCCCATGCTTCTTCTGCATAACGTGCACAGATTCCAATAAAATTGCGTCATAACAAATGAGGGCTCATCATTGTATCTTAGCATCAAAGAACTACAGTTGACCAGTGGCCCCGTGTGTGAGCACCAATGTTAATTCTTAGCGTAAAGTCTTGATTCTTCTGAGTCAGTTTGCACAGGGCATTTACCACTGAGCAACCAAATCAGATGATATGAGAATTGGTGATTCTAATAAAACTTTGATAAACTATATAAGGAGCTATCACTCCTTATTTTGACCTTTATTATTTACTAATTTTCGGACTTATCTGCAACAACCTAATCATGGAAAGAAGATCCCTCCTACAATCCTCTGTGTAACTCCAATATATCTCAGTTCCCCTAACCTGGATGCATCCTTAGCTTGGTAGTCTTCTATTCGTTTTCCTTTACTAGAAGTTCTCTTTTATATCAAATCTTGGCGTAATTCCCCTCAATTCGCTAATTGGTCAACATTTCAATCAATTATTATTCATATACCTTTTTTGTCAATCTTGAGACTTGTCTCGATTCCCCTTCTGATCCACCGGTATGGTTAGCATATTGTCCAGTAATATCAACTTCCCAACAGCGACCTAAAACTGATATCTCTCCCTTGCTTTAGGGCTAAAACCTATTTTGCAGTTACTACAATGCTTCTGCACATGCTCACCAAAGGCTGCTGTGCCTTCTTCTCCGGCCAAGCTGGTAGTTGCATGCTCTAAGGCTACCCAACCTCATGTGGCTGTTTCCCCTACTTCAATTGCGGCTTTTCCAGTGATTTAAATACCTTTGGGGGTGAATATGAGGGGGTTACAATAATATTGACTACTACTTATTGGGAGCTCCTGCAGAAGTTGAGGTCCCTGATCAATTAAATGCTGAAGGAGTAGAACAAACCACCATAGCTGAGGAAACGTACCTCAGCCAAATCTAGGGTGCTAAAAAGTTATTGAAACTGCCAGCAACGGTGATGGATTCTTAGCTGGTTTGATTCGACCTCTTCAGCAGGTCCATACTATGAAATCCATCTTGGATAAATACCCTGAGATTGCACGCAAATTAACCTCCACTTTCCAAGCTTAAGGAGGCCTTAGCTTTGTCACCTAACTTTAGAGGAACACTCACCAAGATTGAAGTGGTTATTAAAAAATTCCAGGTAGTGGGTATCCTGAATACTGGCTCCCCAGTTAATGTGATCTCTAATAAGCTCATAAAAAAGATAAAGCTGGCGCCTGACTTGTGTACAATAAGGAGTTTGGAACCGCTGGCCCTAGTAACACTCGTGCCATTAGGCATATTCTACTCTTCCCATCTGAATTGGGAAGCTCATTTTATTACCCCCAGCAGTGGCCTTAGAAAACAACGCCTAATATGCTCTTAGGTACCCAGTTTATGATTAAGTATGAGGTAATAATCAATATGAAGCAAAGTTTGCTCTCATTATTTAACTATGAAGTCCCTTTAGTCTTATCCAATAAAGAGCCCAGCAAGAACATATACGATTAACTGGTTGAAAATTCTAATTTCAGCTATAACTTTACATTATACCACTTCTGGAAAAAATACAATGACATTAACTGATTCATTGGATGCTGGGATGGTATCCCTTTCTATGCTGCAAATGAGGTCTTGACTAAGCCTGGTGAACAACGAGTGGTTGACACAAATCACGCTCCAAATCCCACACCATGGTTTGTTGTACCTCATAAGTCTTGAGGGCGTTAGCCCCTTGGAGTCTTGGGTATTATCTAGTATACTAGACTCAGCCTACCAGAGGCCTATTACTATTCTGCTGGGAAACCTCATTAGCAAGGACATGATCATAAAAAACACCAGGATATTGGCAGAGGGTTTTTAATCCTTAAGGAGGATATTATACAAATTCACTCATTGGCTCAATGAAGAATTTGGGTTTGCCAAAGGATAATTTAGTATTTACCTTGCCCAACGTCCATATTTTGGATAAATTGACTCCAGATAAACTGGAAAAAGCTCATACTTTATTAGGCGACTATAGCAATATATTCTTAAAATCTGATAATGGCTATGGTCAACTTCTTTTAACCGCTCAAAGTCACTTTTGAGCGATTTTAAATTTAAGTTTATTTATCCACAGCCATCTGCCCAAACCTATTCTTTGATGTCCTTGGCTCTGCCGCCTGCCACCCCAGTGTGGGGCAGCAGTGCACCCCCACCTAGCATTTTCCGCCCTGCAGGCAAGCGCGTTCAGACAGGTTCAAACAGCCCGCCCACTGCTTCCAACCGTTTTGTCCCCCCACGAGACCTAGCACTCCACCTGGCGCGCATCCACCCTTCTCGCCCCCATCCTCTCGCCCTCCCTCGCTCTGCTATTCGCTATTGCCTCAGAGTGGACTATGGACGTTTGTTCCCATATGCCGATAAGGCAATTATTGACCTAGCCACTACAGCCTTTGCACCAGCTGGCTTTATAGACTTCCGCCCTTTTAAGGGCTACTTTGACGTTGGGTTCCAATCTGAGGAGGATGCTGAAGCGGCAGCAAAAACTCCTCTAATTTATAAAAAAACCCCCATTCCCACAACCCGTACTCGCCTCCCTTCAGACACCACGCTAGTGGTATCCTTTGCAAATCTCCCATCCCACCTTCCACCCCAGGTTTTGTATGACCAGTTGGTCGCGGGGCTCATGGCTTATGGCACTCAGCCCAAAATCATCTTTGCCATTCCTTCTGGTGCAGAACGCCTTGCTGCTCCTCGTGCAACAGCCACCATCATACCACACCACCCTACCATAGCCCAACAAATCCCACCCCGCGCTAGTGTGGCTGCAGCACCTGATCATTTCTTTTGGGCTCGGGTCAATAATGGTAGGCAGATTTGTTCCCTCTGCTTTGGCCTCGACCATGTAAAAAGAGCGTGCCCTAAGGCCAAATCTGCTGATGCAGCTTCTGAGCCCCCTCTGGAGGTTCAGTATGGGGCGCTTTGCTGCCCCCTCCCACCCTCCAATCTCGTTCAGTGGGCCCACATGGAAAATCAGCCCCACCCAAAACCTCCATCCTCACTCTCCCACCTAAATCTACGCCAGCCAAACAGAGCAATGCTTGGACCAACATTCGTACCCAAGCAGCTGCCCATTCGCCCAATCCTACCCACTAAAATTTAAATGCCACTATTCCAGTGAACCAAAATCCATGGGATCTATTGGCTGAAACTGACGAATCAGGTAATATCCTTATTAGTAAGCATACAGGTCAACCTCTCTGCCATGGCGATTATGGTCGGGCAGAATTTTTCCTTCCTGACTTTGATGAAACCCCTACCCCTCGCCATTTTGCTCCTCTACCCAATACAACCCACTTCCAAAGTGACCACCAGCTCGCCTTAGCTGCGGTGGCCTCTCCTCATTGCCCAAAACTACGCACCGCGGTGGCCCAGTCAGTGGCTCAGCTCCAGCATGGCCTGCCCACCATCTTCTTCCCCCCTGACTTCCCTGAATCTCCCTGCAGTGACATCTCAAAATTATTTGATGATGCTGAAATTGCTGTTATGAATGTCGCAACACTTGATTCATTCAACCCCTCAGCCAAAATCACCCGCCACAGTATCTCCCTTTTCACCCAACTTCCTGAAGCCCGCAAAGAAGCTGAAGTTCTCCTCGCAGCTTTTGTTGAGACACTTTCCCGTCATTATCTTGATGCAGAAGTGGAAAACTCCTACTACGCTGACCTCAGCCCCCACTATGCAGATGCCCCAACGCCCTGGCTCTCTGCTCTGATCTGGTACTGCAACCAACACCCCTTGATTGAGGCGGGTCTTTCTGAAAACCAACCCCCCGACCCCTCCTCACCCTCTGCCATGGTGGGTTAAGCAGTTTCTGCTTCCCACCTGGTTAGTAGTTTGTTTTGCCATTTTGAGTGTTATGATTGGTACTGTCCGTCCCCTGGTCGGCGTACCTCAAATAAATCGGATAATGACTATGGTCACATGAAGGGCTGGTGCCACACCATTGATGTGGGTGATAGCCACCCTATTAGGTCAAAACCTTATTGCAAGTCAAAGGTGAAGGAATAGCAAATAGGACGGAGCTCCAGCAGTTACTAAACGCGGGGTTACTAGTCCCATTACAAAGCCCTTGGGCTTCCCATTTTTGCTAATTAATAAAGAGAAACGGAGGTCATTGGATAGTTATGGACTACCGAAAGGTGAATAACCTCACAAAAAAGGATAGCTATCCTATCCCTCATTGATGATGCCCTAGCACAACTCTTTGTATTAAACTTCTTATCTGCGATGGATTTGGCTAGCGGCTATTGGCAAATGGGCCTTTCTCCCAAGATTAGGAAAAATGCACTCTTAATTGCAGTGAGGGTCTCTTCCAGCCCACCTGATTACCTCAAGGGTTGTACAAGGCATCTGCAACTTTACAGCGTGCTATAGATCACAACTTGCAGGATTTAAAGTTAAGTTGCGTCATTGTCTATCTTGATGACATCATGGTGTTCTCAAAAACCCTCAACGAACATATTGAACACTTGAAGGAGGTGTTTCAATGGTTACGTAAGTCTAATATTAAGTTGATGCCCTCAAAGTGTACCTTCTTCCAAAAGAAAGAGGATTTCCTTAGACATTTCATTTCTTGATAAGGAATCTAACTCATGCAAGATAAGTTTGAAGAGATCTTAAAATGTCTCCACCTATAAATCTACAGGATATTCAGTTATTTCCAGGAATGATGGTGTATTACCATAAGTTCACCCTCTAAGTGAGCCCCTTGTCCATCTAATAACCAAGATTACCCCTTTTTATTGGTATGATTAACAAAAGGCCGCTTATGAGACGCTGAAGCAACTTCAAGAACAATGTCCTATCCTACGGTACTCAGATTATAAATAACCGTTTATCTTGTTTACTGACGCCTCAGAATACGCCGTTGGGGCCATATAGCCTAATTGGATGAAAATGGTGTTGATCATCTGGTATATTATTTCAGTAAAATGCTGTCAAAGGGGGAACGAAACTACAGTGTAACAGAGGAGTGCCTTGATGTTTTGTTAACTTCAAAACACTACCACCATTTCCTATATGGGACCACCTTCACTGTAGTTACAGACCACGCTTCGGTGAAGTGTTTACAGAATATTTCAGATCCTACTGGCCGGTTATCTCGCTAGGCTCTAAAGCTCCAGCATTACAATATGAAGCTTTAACACCGTTCTGGGACCCATCACCTGAATGTTTATGGGTTAACTCAGCACAGTCCTTCACTTGGATAATATTGAGGCGGAGAGGTTACATGACCTCTTTATGACCCCCCAATGAATGGGAAGATTAGGATGAGCCCGTTCAGAAGATGTTAGCCTGGCTTTCCCATAACACCAAAGTGGAGAATGGGAAGTTGTATAAGAAGGTGGGGGCAAAATTGCTGCCTTGCCTTCAGCCCTTGGAAAGCGTACCCGCTATCCTAGAAGCTCACTCCACCCTAGGTCATTGAGGGCAAAGAAAACTTATGAGTGGATTAAGGATCGGTTTTACTGAGATGGAATGATGGAATCTATTGTTGACGTCTTTGAAGCTTGTTTTACTTGTAAGAAGTAATCCGGTTTCAAGTCTAGATACCATTATCAACAAACTACCCCTCAACAATCATTCAAGACCATCAGTTTAGATGTAGTAGGTCCCCTTCATCAGACTACTAGTGGAAAAAATTTATCCTAGTAGCTATTGACCACTTCATTAAGTGGGTTAAAGCTGTGGCTCTTCCTTCCCAAACAGTCAAGGCCACAGCCACCTTTTTACATCAAAACAACTTCACTTGTCACGGCTTTCCCTAAGTACTACTCTGCGATAATGGTAAGAACTTTACCTCCAGAGTAATCAAAATCCTGGCCACATCCATGGGAGCCCAGCAACTTTTCTTGGCTCCATAGAATCCATCCACAAATGGGACCGTGGAAAGAGCAAATGGAACCTTGGATTCCATTTTGCAAAAAATGACCTCCTCTGATTCTCTTCATTGGGATCAATACCTACCCAGTGCTCTTATGGCATACTAGATTAGCTATCATTAGATCTTAAAAAAGTCTTCATTTTGTGCCTTGTATGGGCGGAACCAAGAATACCTGCACTATTAGCTAAAGATTTATTCTTATCCAAAGTTGAGGAACCGTAAAAAGTCATGAGGATTGTTATAAAATTGGCAGTATATGAGGATACACTGAAGGGTTTTGGCACAGGGTTTGACCCACTGAGCAGATAGGATCAACGATGTGAGGATTGCTATCCTGAAAATTAAATAATAGAATTATAAAATAAATATGGAGCACTAGCTCCCACAACCCTTCTTTATTAATTTTTTATTACAGCTGATTCCCGTTGTTTGCTAACTTCCGCTATCAAAAACCTCCCTTCCCTCAATCATCTCATCCTGCTTATATTGTAGCAATTTTGGATGATACTACTTACATGGCTTAGTAACTCAATTCGCCATATCTCATTGGTTACATCAATTCTTCATTTGTCAATCTCATGACGCCCAATTCAAGGCGATTTACCAATAATCCAATATCGCCTAATTTTGAGGTGCTCAAATTAACATTAATTTATCAATCTCAGCATATCCATCCGTCCCACCCTCACGACATAGAACTATCGTCCAGTCATATTAGAATTGCAACAAGAATTTTGGCTCAGCACATCAATTAACTCTAATCTGAAGCTATGACCAATTTAGCAAAAATGGTGACAAAAGAAGTGCAGGCTGCCAATAAGCTCTGAACCCCTTTACTAAATTCAAAGTGTCAGACATGGTATTAGACTACCATAACTGCATCACTCCTAGAAGCGGTAAGCTTGGATCAATTTGGGAGGGTCCTTTCAACATCACCTACAATAGAGGCAATAGGTATTCCATAAAATCCTTAGCTATTTAGTTTACTATCAACTGGGTTCATGGCTGTTTCCTATGGGCCTATTCTCCCCAACATTCTTAAGGGGGTGATGTCAGACATTTGCCCTCCCAGCTGCAAAATAAAAGTGGTTTGGGTCAAAATCAGCCAAAAAGGGGAAATGTCGGCCATTTGCAAGTTATTAATACTAATAACAACAATTTAAGTAATACTAATGTGACATTGGCCAAAAGACCTTGGCCAATTGTTGGTGTACCCCCACAAATTGGGGTAACACCATTTTAAATGCTACACGGGCAATAAATACAAAATAGAGTATTCAGATTACTCTGACCATGAGGTGGACCCTGGGGTGTCCATTGGATGGTACTCCTCCAGTCACAACCAGGTCCCTTCAAGCACCAATGCCTGGGACACCCCCTTTTATAGGTGTGGCGGGGGTCCCTCAAGGTGCAGTATTTCTCAAATTAGTATTGCTAAAATACATTAAGTATCTGTTCATGGTTCTATCTTGCCCAAAAATAATACCCCATCCATCATATAGCCTAAATGAAGCAAGTCTTTCAAGCTTCAATAGCTGAATACTCATATTTCCTTATTCAGACTGCGACAAGCCAATCTAAATATATACTTAAATCCCTTTGACCCTCAATACAGTTTAAATACTGATTGGTCAGATATCAATAAGAATATGTTTTCTTACTACTCCCGTGCTACAAATAAAAACCTTTATGAAACTCAAATTTTTATTAGTATTTTATTGTTAATTTAAATAGCCTTTGAGGAATCCAGCGGCATGAGGCACCAACGAGAAAGAACTCAACTGGGTTCCTACAATAGGGGTCAACAAATATCCAACTCATTCACTATTAGGATTTATCCCCTAGTGATCCAACCGGTAACCTAGGAGGCTGGAAAGGCAGGAAAAAAATCCTAATACTCATAGAGCAAAAAAAGACCAAATCGAATGGAACAACAAAACAAAACCTCCAACCAGGCAGGGAGCGGAGTATTACTACCCATCATGGCAGAGGGGAAGGGTGGGTCAGGCATCTCATCTTCAGGCTTACCTTTCTGAAAAGATTCATATTGATTGTAGAAGCGGACCAAAGCTGAGATCAAGGGCGTTGGGGAATCAGCGTGGTGGGGTTGGAATAGTGTGAGATAACAATTAATTACCTTAAAATCATCTTGGAGGACAGCCTTAACTAACTCTGCAACATGATGTTTAGCTTGAAGGTGAGAATACAGGAGTTGGGGCAAACTGGCTATAAAAACTGGGTGAATTTAGAAGTTGGTTTAAATTTTGCTAGTTTTGCAACATGCATAACAGTTGCATTGGCATCATTGGTCAATTTGGTGATTTCCTCCTGTCCTGTGCTCAGGGAAACCAGGTGGGAAGTCGATTGTGCTCAGCCCTTCATGGAATTACTCAACTGAATGTGCCACTTCTTTGCAGAGGTGGTGGCAATGGGTAGAGGCCATCACTGCTAAGGCAAGATGGTGGCCACTTTGAAAGGGGATGGCATTAGGTTTAGAAGCGTAGCTTTTGGGTGAGAGGGTTTTGTCAATATAAAAATTATAAAATTTAGCCTATTCATGATCAGCTGGAGACATGTTTTTCACCAGAGTCATTATCCTCGTTTGCGAGAATTTAACCTGACTCATCAACCTCGTCCAATAGGTACCAGGATTTTGGTTCACAAGAATGGTGGAGGCAGAATTTGGGTGGGTGGTAGTAGGCGAATGGTTGGATGCTTTGGTGCAAATGGTGGTCCAAGCTTGACTCAGATTGATTGGGTTGAACCCAGGGTGGTGAGTGTGGCTGGAGGCTTTGGTGGGGGCTAATTTACTGCATTGCCCAGAAAGTGAGGATGTTGGGTGGTATGGGGCAACAAAACATCCCATTTAGATGCCGCTGAAAAGGGTTCAGAATTAGTAAAAGATGAAGTGGCATGGGGACAGGACTTTTTAGAGTGGTCAAGCTTAAAACATAGGGTATCAATCTACCAACCGCTATAAACACAGGCCCAAAAGAACTGCTCCGGCGCTGCAGCAATGTGAGCATGTGGGGGACTTGTTGGGCAATGGCAGAGTGATTTAGGATGAAGGTGGCAGTGGCTCGAGGGGCAGCAAGGCGCTCTGCACCAGAATTAATGGTGAAACTAGGTTGGGCTGAGTGCCATAAGCCAAAAGCCCCAAACATCAATTCTTCAAACAAAATTTGAATACCAGAAGATTAGATAAAGTAACTATCCATTGAACTCTTTCAGGAAACAAAAGATAAATATATCATTATCTAATAGAACTGTTGTATGAAAGTGCTTGCCTATTATATATAAAAAAGTGAATATACAGAGGAATTTGACGCCCACTCTTCTGTTGGCGCCCCAATGGGAACGGCATTCATTTTGATGAATTTACCCTCCAAGCACCAAACCAACAATGATTGATGCATCTGATCATCTACCCACCTAGTTGATATCTACAACAAACTAGATTATGATCTAACATGGGTTGGATTTAAAGATAGCATGTCCCAACGCCCTTATACAACCCTAGCGGATTATCCTTATAAAGCTAGCAACCTGCTTAAGTAATTGGACCTTTATCCTTTGATATAAGGTTGCATTGCATTTAGGCTAACATGCAAGTTGTGATATTAAAAGCGTTGTTAACGCCTAGAAACTATAATAAACCCTTAATTAATCAGCAACAAACTCCAATTAATTTATAGAAGATAATTAAATTATCAATGGTTTTTAATAATAGAATTACTTGTAAACTTGGTTGGGGATCCTCTACAATGGAACATTAGTAATTTGATGGAGTCAAATTCAGGAGAGTTAGTTAATTTTTATTATAAAATAAACCAAACAATAGTTTTTATGTTAAATGATAACCCCAACATCAACCCTGGTTTTCATGTCATAAATTAAACCCTCATATAAAAGACAGATATTTAATTATAATCCAATAAACCTGGATGATATGAGAAATCTAAAAATCTCAATATATGCCACCGCTTGACCAGATTAACCATTAAATTATAAATTTGGGATTAAATGCCGCTTTAAGTGTGGTTATAATTTAGCCAACATAATAGAAATCAATTTTAGCGGAGCTAGGTATTCTTGTCATTGATCAATGTATTTTCTCATGTTCATTCTTAGGTGTGTGATTTACTTCTCCTTTTTCTATTCACTTTTGCTTCATTCAAGTGCAGCTTCTCCAGGGTCACTTGGTCAATCTTGACAATGATGTAAGTCTGAATGTCTTTTTCTTTCAAGTTGGGCTTTAATGAGGATGCATCTCACAGCACTTGCCATACCAGAACTCATTTGATCAATAAACCATTAATATGTTCCTTAATGCATGTATTCCCACAGATCAAGCTTTTACAACACATGCCATTCAAGGATATTCTCGGTCAGTCTCACCAATGAAATCCTTAATTTCTGTACTCCCCCTAGCTGGGTTCTCCATTTTTAATCAGACTGTATCTTCTAAATCACCTCATCATCATACCTATTCACTCCAGTCTCAATTTCAACATGAGATTGTCCTACCAAACATTCATAGTTTTCTTTAATTTTGTCATAATCCACCCCATTTCTCCCTACAAGACAACTGAAAATGGGAACACTGCAAGATACCTTGATTGTGCCAATAAAAACCGATTTTTAGCTTATTTTTTCAAATTTTCTAATATTTTTTAAAGGATAATCTCCTTATAATTTTTTTGTACATCCTTCTCTTTCATATTTATTCTCTATAGTTTTTATATTTATTAATTTATATATTTTTTCTTTTAGACCCAATACTTTAAGTATCTACTATTGACCTAATTCACTAAATGACATCAGTGATATTTATCAGTATATAGACATTCTTTTGACTTGGCAATAATTTCAAATGGGCAAATCCATTGACCATTTGTACATAATTGCCACTGATTTTGACGTGTCCTAATATAAAAATATCCATCAGAAGCTGGTACTTGATCTATAGAGTATCAAAATAAGTGAATTTATTGCCAATCACCAGTTTTGTTAAGCAAAATTGTTTATTTTTCTACATAAATTGACTCTTGGCATCATTTGCCAAGTCTAACATCTGAATTAATACCTCTGAAAGATCTGGAAAAAATTGTTTAGCTGCATGGATTGGTAAAAAGGTAACATCATCCAACTTTGTCTTGAGTAGATTATTTTTTGCTATGGCGTTTTGTGACTTTTCTGTTAATATTTCAGGATTAATCATATTCATTTTTAATTTCTCAACAGCATTTGCATTTATCTTCAAGACTTGATAAACAGATCCTCTCCTAGGTCCTCTATGAATAAATTTAAAAATTATCAACTCCATCAGAGCAGATATTTTGCAGAAAAGTTACAAAACAGCGGTATATTTTTAACATCTAGATAATAAACCTTTTTTATCTTAAACAGTTTTCTCCTCTTGAGGTAAAACATGATTAGTTTTTTACTTTTGCCTCTTAGCCTAACAATTGGAGGCATTTTGTCCAGTTGCACTACATTTCTGACAATAATTTTGGTTTCTATATCCATTTTGATACATTGGGTTACTTTCTCATTTCAAACTCAACTCTGCTGATCATTATATTATCTTATATTCTAGTCTTCAAATTCCACTGTATTCTGATTCTTCTTGGGTGTAAATTTCCATAAAACTTATTGGGAGAGTAAATCTCAAACCTAACATTTTTGCATATTTCAACGCTTGTGAAGTGGGAGTCAGATTCATCAGTACTGAAACCATGGTGCAGTTAAGATCTCTGTAGGGCCACAGTAAAGTCCATATTGCTATACTTGAATTAAAATTTGATACTAAAATTGTACCTACCATGATTTGTGCTTATTGATAAAATTGATTGGCAAAAGCAGCTAAGGTTTTAGCTATATTTAATTGGATTCCCATAAACCCTGGTTTGTGGCTAGCTATCTGCTCATGACTACAAACTCTTTTGTGACTGTCAGACAATTACAAGTATGATTGTGTGATAAGAGTGTCAGTAAAGCATATGGAAATAAAAAGAGGAAATTGGCCAAAAGACCCTGACCAATTCTCACTGACACCCCACAAATTGAGGTAACATAATTTTGAATCCTTTACAGGCAATTAGCATGAGATTAAGCAGTTGGTTTATCTTGGCCATGTGGCAGACCCTGGGGCATCCATTGGATGGTACTCCCCCAGCCACGACCAGGTCCATTCAAGAACCTACATGAGGACCACCCCCTTTTATAGAATGATGGTGGTCCCCCAAGGTTCAATAATTTTATTAAATGGGGATTGGCTGAAATTTATCAAATTGTTACCCCATGGGTACATCTTGCCCAAAAAAATTCCCCATCATTGTTCATCCAAAATGAAGTGGGTTTTCTGAGCTTCAATAGGCTAAATTCCAATATTTCCCAATTTGGACCAGTCTAAGCTATTCCAAATTTATTATTGAATCTTCCTTGACCCTTGATACAGTTAAATACTGAATGGTCCAATATCAAGAGAGGGTTGCTTTTTTTACCATGTGGATTATTCTTATAAAAAATATATAAAACCCAAACGTTTTAGTTTTTATTAGCTTTTGTTATTTTATTATAAGTGGTGAAACCCCTTTTTTTTTAAATTGTTAGATTTTAAGGTCACAAAGCACCAGCGAGCCTTTTCATCACCAAAAAGCTTCTCAACAGGAACTACTTCTTAAGTTTAGCTTTATGTTTAATCTTCCCCATTGATATGGATTTAAACCATTTTGACTGTCAGTGTCTAGAAGTTCATAACAAGTACTTTTTGTTGGTCAATATATCTGAACGTTGTCAGTTCAGAAAGAAAGAAAAACATGGAGCGTTATCCTGATGAAAAGTAGATAATTTTTATTTTTAAAATTATTCTGTTACTACTGTATCAGGAGGCACACGCCCAGTAACCCTTTCAACTATTAGGGTATTTTTAGCTGTCATCTCCAAAAGCTCTGCAAAGGCCACAGGAATGTTTCTTAGTGGCTGCACTTTCCCAACAAATTTTTCTTCATTTTTTACTAGAAATTTGCAGGAAATTTAGTCAAGTACATGCCTTAAAGGCTATGAACTTATTAGTTTTGTAGCACTAGCGAAAACTTGGAGGTAAAGTTTACCCAAAATTTAATATAATTCAACTTTCCAAGTCAAAATATGCAGCAAGTTGAAGTTTAAAAGGTTTTGGCTTCAAAAGTCAAAAGTGAAGAAATTTGCAATATAAAGTTTAAATAACGTTATCATTTTTTATTCTAAAAAATTAGAGATATCTATAGTGGAAAACTTAGTGTGGGGTCAAGTTTATTATCATGCCTCAGAGGGAAGTTTTTTCATAATTGAATACCAATAAGGTTGAGAAGCTTTAGATTTAATTTTTTTGGTCGTAATAATCCTTTTCATATGGGTTCAACTTTTGGGGAGATTAATTAACATCCCCCATCATGGGAGGTAGCAATTCTTAATTTCTTGCAAAATTTTACATCTCAACAGATTTTATAACAATGCCCCCTCGAGATCTTGCCTAGGGGGCACATCTTTTGAAGTAACTTAGTGTAAACCCAGTTAATAACAGAGCCAGTATTAATGGCTTAATAGAAAACAATCCTACAACAATAATTGATTCAATATGGTCCAAACTATAGGTAATTAAGTCCATAATATTGATCATCAGGTCTATGATGATAAAACAAAACAAGATCCTTTACTTAATATTCAGGAAGGATAGGTCAGTGAGCATTAGATTATAGACTTTTTTTCAAATTAGTAGTGGAAAAAGATTGTGAAGCAAGGGCTTGTAACCGTATAATTTAATTCAGCTAAATTTCTCATGGCGATTTCATTAGTTTGAGGAGTAGCATTATCAATAATTGGTTGTACAATTGAAAAATAAGATATTGGCCATAAAGATCCTAAAAAGGGGCATGCTAATTATGCAATGATGACTAACTTAATAGGCCAACATTGCAATGGGTAAATATGAATTTCAGCAGCTAGGATCAGCTGAGGCCATTTTTCTAAGTATGGTTACCAGGCAACTATTGGATCGTTCAAATGCACCTTTTGTGGAAGGGTGATCTTAAGCAGTAAATGATTTGTAGGTGACCATTAGATTAGTAAGTTCAGTTACTACTTGAAAAATAAAATTAGTTCCAATATCAGATAATAACCTTTTAAGCTTCTGTAAAAATATACTAATTTGGGTTATCATTGGTTTACAGCCCTAGTAATCTTTTTACTGCACAGGTTTAATTTCCTTGTGCACCTTGCGTTGTAAAGAATATATTATCTGATAAAAATATGGAGACTATTATCCTTAGTTGAGTTAGAACTACAATCAGAACCAACGCTTTGGCCAGTACTTCTGATTAAATATTTGATAATTCATACTTGTAGGGATTCATTACCTGTATTACTGTCCACCCAATCTTTTGTCAAGATCTCCTGATGACAGTCTCTTTTGGCCCAACACACAGTCAGCAGCTATTCCTGATTTGTGGTTCCCTTCATCTCTAGATCCCTGCTTGGATCTCTACTCTTCTCTGAGAGTCTTCCAATTATTGCCTTCCACAATAATATCCTTGAGATGGAACTTCACACTGTATGCTGATAGTCTAACTAAAACTGAATCTAAAATAAAACTAATAATAATGTTTTAATGTATGTTAATTTCTTGGTAATGATAATGATTTTTATTATAGTGAACCCTAGCAAATTATATAGTAGGGGATTTGGCCGTCTAACCCTCAGTTGACACCTCTTCAATGAAACGGAAGCTGTTGCCATTGTTCACCCTCCCTCATCTCAGCAGCAATGGTCTTCCCCATCCTGGCTAGGATTCCATAATTGGACATCCTCGAGACCTCAAATGGAAAGAGTCAGAAAAAGTGTCCCTAACATTTTCCTCTCAATTCAAATAAACCAACCATAGTTGGCTAGCGATCTGCTTAGGTAATGGGACTTATTACCCATTATGGCAAGTCACTTTACCAACCAATCAATTTGCTAGTTGCAGGTGGCATCACTCATCTCATAACTCACCGTTTATTCCCAACCAGTCAGTTGTGAAACCTGACTGATCCCAATCAGTACACCTGATAGTTAATCACTACCAGATGCCCCTATTTCATCAGCCACTCACCTGATGAGATATTAGGTATTCAGCCAGATCAATCCCTGATGGATACAACCAGGCGAATATCCCAAAATCCCCAAACTTAGTTCCTCTGAAATTCAGGCCAACCAATTTCCTATCCACTTCGCTTTAGGGAATTTTCCCCTAGCGACACCAGGTAATCTAGATGGCTGGGAATATGGGCAAAAATCCCAACACATCCCCCTCTTGCCTAGATTTCCAGCAAAAAAAAGGACCGGGGCATGAGAACACCACTTCAGACACCTGGTCAAATACTTCATTGGTTCAAGTGAAGTACACTCATCAATACTCAATGCTTCTTGGGATGACCTTCGGCATATGGCATTCCTCATCTTCCTCCTCACTACCGCCTACTCAAATCTGGGTGTTGGATTTTTGGCTCTAACTAGGCTCGCAGGTGCTTACTTGCCGCGAATCTAACAATTATTGCCAAGGGCTACTCTTACCACTTATATGAAAATGATATAAACTTACTAATAATAAACTTGATGCGTTTTTATATTTTTCTTTTAGATCCATGCGGGTAAAAAAGCTAACCCTGATAATAATGTGATGATAATAATTAAACAATTCATAGTTCAGGCTCAGGTTGCTTGGTGCTGTCCAAATTAGGAAATATGCAGGTTCAGCCTATCAGGTTATATGAGACTCGCTTCACTTCAATGTGAAGACCAAAGGGGATGATACACTGGGAAAACAAACCCGTGGGGTAGGGATTTAATCAAATTGGTCCAATCAGAAGGTGGGAAGATCTTTTCGCCCTGAGGAGCCCCCACTGACCCTATAAAAGGGGCTGGTCTTCGCGCGAGCTTTTGAACAGAATTGGCTTTAGTCATGGAAAGAGCCTCCAACGGACTCCCTGAATTTGCCGCATAGTTGGCACAATTTGACTGCCCAAACTCGTGGTATTTGCCTGAATTTTGTTAATGAAATTTGTTACCCCAATTAGTAGGGTTCCACCGAGAATCAACCAGGGTCTTTTGGCCAATATTTTGCATATTTACCTCGAAACCACTCTTATGACATACTTGGACTTGTATTTGTCCAACACTGGGTCCCCACAACCTCTTGTAATGCCAGGATGATTGATTTACCCAAGATGATAATATTCCCAGGATCCAGTTTTCCCCCTGTCAGGGCATATGACCTGTTATCATATTCAGGATTCATGGTCCGGCGCCCTTGAATTCCTGATTCTCTCCTCATCCTAGACAGGAGATTCTTGCCATCAAGGTTTGTTTTGTGGCTTGACTAAGAATACTTATTTCTGTTTGCCCTCATTACTACGCTCATAACATCTTGGCTGTAAGTCATTCTTAATTCTTCCCTCAGAAATCTTATCTCATTAAATTTGAGATTAATTTCTTCAAAATTGGAGCCTAATGGATTATAGAGTGCATAATGTCAACTTCTATATAAGTCCAACATCTCCCCTCTAGTCCTCCTCATATGTCAAGTTCAGAATCCTGATACCAGCAACTTCTTAACAGTTTGTCAGTTCCAGACCTCCGCCTCTTCCAGCAGATGAGTTGGGATGCTCATGGAACCTCTTCTATGGTCCTTCCAGGACTCATACGCCTAGTCTGGCGAAAGTGGCTAGTCCTTCCATCAAATTACTGGAAATGGTAACAAATCCCTCCTAAACCAGGCTTGCCATCATTTTGAACAACTCTCAGCCAACTCTTCCCTTGCATTCAATCCCCAAGTTGGACTTTAAAAGCCTCCTGGATTTGGCTCCCTCTCTGATGCTCTGAACATCATCATCGATTCTCCAGATATCATGCCAGTCACTTTGGATTGTTTGTTCTTGGCTGGGTCAAACTTGCTCCCTGAGAACTCTTCCAACATTGTCAATTTTACAAAATCGCTGTGCTGGTTTCTGAGCTTTCAATCGGGAACAGCATACACTTTAGATTCTCC
>JAKSZP010005687.1:0-79305 GCA_022478985.1 Massospora cicadina | reverse complement strand
AGGATGAGACCGATTTGATGATCAAAAGCTGCTGAAGTGGTAGTAGAGGATGAAATCAGCAAACTAGTGAAGCATGGGCTTCTAGTTCCATAGTCAAGTCCCTGGGAGAATTTGATTCTGATCATGAAGAAGAAGGATGGTACCAACCGGGTAGTGATTGGCTACTGAAGGCTGAACCAAATTATGAAGAAGGATTCATATCGCCTACTAAGGATTGATGATGCACTAGATCGTTTAGGAAAAGTGAAGTATTTATCTGCAATGGATCTGATCTCAGGATATTGGCAGATTGACTTGCCAAAGGAAGACCAGGAAAATACGTGATTATTACTATGCAGGGGCTATACCAACTGACGAGGATGCCCCAGGGTCTATGCAATGCGCCTGATATGTTTCAGAGGGCCATGGATGCAATATTAAGCGACTTGAAGTTGTTGTGCGTCCTGGTATATCTGGATGATATAAACGTGTTCAGTAGGACGTTTACTAATCACCTGCACCACTTGGAAGAAATCAAGCCAAGGAAGTGCAACTTCTTTAAGAAAGAGTTAAAATACCTGGGATTCATAAACAACTCCAGTAGATTGCAGCTGCAAACCAGAAGATAGCAGCTATAGAATGTATGGCTGTACCAAAGAGTGTCCAGGACATCCAAGTGTTCCTTGGGATGGTTGGATACTACAGAAGATTTATTCTGGACTTCGCCCAAATAGCCAAGCCATTATTCCATTTATTAAAAGATCCAAAAAAGGATTTGTATGGAATGAAGAGGCCCTGTACTCCTTTGATGAGTTACGCTGGTATTTGATAAATTCGCTGATTATAAAATATCTGAATTTTGGTCCAGATTTATTATTAAAACTGATGCTTTGTTGATGGCAATCGTCATTGTACTGAGCCAAGTAGATGAACATCCAGTGGCGTATGTGAGCTGAACACTCTCAGCCGCTGAGAGGAACTACACCATGACTGAGCATGAATGCCTTGCGGTCATTTACACATGCAAGCAGTTTTGAGTGTACACCTACGGAATGCACTTTAAGGTGGTAACAGACCACTCTTTGCTGCATTGGCTGCACAATTTAAGAGAGAAGGACAACTGGACCAATGGGCACTTAAGCTCCAGGCATATAATTATGAGATTGTCCACTGAGCGGGGGCTTCTCACCAGAACGTGGATGGCTTATCACAGTTGCCAATGGTCCAGTTCGTATACCCACAGGCGGATGAGCTATTCCAGAGAATGGTCAAAGGAAAGATTGGGGATGAGCCCCAAGAAATCCAAGGTGCTTTTTGGAAAGCGATGGAAAACACTGAGACTATGGATGGACAAATATTCAAGATGATCAGTGGGAGCAGTTATTATTCCCAAAACTGTCAGAAGAAGCAGAAATAGTACAAGCAGCTCACAAGGTTGTTGGTTATGGAGGCCTGAGAAAAATAACTGACCATATTCACCAGTATCATTACTGGGAAATGATCAACTACAATGTTGCGGATTATCTAGCTTGTTGTGTGGAGTGCCAGCTGCACAAACCACATAATAATACAACTGGATACTGACTGGTCCGCCCTGGATTTTCCTGGCACATGGTGTCCATCGATGTGATGGGACCGCTGACAATGAGCAAAGGGGAATTCAAGTATATTATAGTTGCCATCGACCATCTGACTAGATGGGTTGAAATAAAGTCCCTAATGAGATTAGACGCTATCAGTACTGTGAGGTTCATCCTGGATCAAGTAGTATACTGGCATGGATGTCTGCAGGTCCTGCTTAGCAACAATGGTATCAACTTCATGTCTCATGTGATCATGAGGTTAAATTAGATAATGGAATTTAGATGAGTCATGTCAGTACCTTACCAGCTGGAGATGAATGGACTGGTAGAATGGTTAAATGGAACACTAGCCATGATGCTGAGGAAGCTAGTCGCAGGGAGAACTTCTGCATGGGGAACATAACTGAGTTTGGTGACATTTGCCTACAATATTAGTCATCATACAGCGATGGGAAAGATGTTGTTTGAATTTTTATATGGAAGAAAGGCCGCGTTGCCGCCGATTTTATATTTGGTGATGGAACCTACGTCAAGGATGAGTACCAAGCAATACCTGAACCAACTGACAAGTATCCTGATTGATATGCAATCTCAAGATCTTGATACAACCTTGAAGAAAAGGATACAAGCGAAATCGATGGACAAAAAGAACTGACTGGCCTTAGAAGAATATCAGGTAGTGGAAAGAGTTTCCTATTGCAATACACATGGTTTTGGATGAAGAAACAAATTAGATGCATTGTGGTCAGGTCTGTTTGAAGTGATCGCCAAGACAGTGACTGATGCTTACTCCATCAAGGATCTCTTGGATGGAAGAGTTGTGAATTGAGTCTACGCTAAGTATCTGAAGAGTTAGATCAATGAAAAAAAATTCAAGAGTTCCTAAAGGACTGATGAGCCATTAGGTTGATCATGTCCTGATGATTAGGTCAAGTCCAAAAAAGGACCTCTGAACCAATCTAGATGGTTAATTCCAAAAAAAGGACCTATGAACTATAGAAAACTGGCAGGTTTAAGTACCCAGGACCCAGTTTAGGGGAAAAAATAAAAAGATGGACAGCTGAACTGAAACAAAGTCAAGTCCCATAGGAAAAAAAAGAATAAAGACAAAAAGTTGAAAAAAGATATGGGAAAAAAACAATTATTATAAACTGCACAGAGAAAAAAGCCAATATATTTTTATTATTTTTATTTTTATTGATTGTCCTCAGTATGGGGATAAATCCATCTATGTCACCTCTTGGGGGAGGGTGGATGGATCACGGTAGGAATGACAGCCTGTCAATTTGATATACAATTGGACGCTAATGAGGGTGAGATCTTACACAAAATCACGTTCTTTGAGCAGATGCTGAGCCCTGCAAAAGTGACTAGGGGAGTGGAAATTGAGATGTCAGATGAAGCCAATTGCAAAACCCTGGAGTGGGGAGGAAAATAACAGTATAAAAAGAGGAAATTGATGAATAACTCTGAGTAATTCAAATATGGTACTGGAGCTGGAAGATTAGTCCTGAGCGGCTGATGACGGGCTTCATCAAGGACACCAGGCATATGGACTGGCAATGAAGAAGGGATGCTTGACAAGGGCTGCTAAATCATGCCCCCTATTAATGCCATCAACAGAAGATACCAATGGGAAGTGCCGGAGAAGAGATAGTTATGCAGGGAGTGGATTACATCCTGCATGTGGCAACTATGGGCTTCTCAGAAGCTAAAGCTGAATGAACAGTGGAGCTCAGGTGAGGATGGAAGCTTCGTGGACCAACTTTGAAGAACTTGGCCAGCAAAGCGAAGAGCATATGCAGCGGTATCCCAATCCATTATGTTATCAAGATCAGAGGGATTCGGCGCTAGAGTAAAAGCCTCAGTGACTTGGTCCCAGAGCTCAATGTAGGGGAGCTCAAAGTGAATACTGTTACTGATGGTGAGCTCAGAGACCAGAACAGCAGGTTTGTGATGTTGACTGAGTCAGAAGAGGAACTCAGGGAGCATGTCTGACACAGCAAGAAATGAACAATCCAGAGTAACCAGAATTATCTTTGGAGCATCTATGATGATGTTTGGAGCATCAGTGAAAGGAGCCAAATACAGGAGAGTTTTGAAGTCCAACTCTGGAATTGATGGCAGAGGAAGAATTGGCCGAGAGTTGTTCAAAATGATAGCCAGCCTGGTTTTTTTGGGATTAGTTTCCATTTCCAGTAACTCGATGGAAGGCTAGCCGCTGGCGCCAGACTAAGGCATGAGTCCTGGAGGGACCATAAAAGGTTCCACCGAGCATCCTGACTCATCTTCTGGAAGAGATGGAGGTCTGTATCAGACAAACTATTCAGGAGCTGCTGGTATTGTGAATCAGAATTTGACATATGAGTTGGATGAGAGGGGGATGTCAGACTTATATGGCAGTTGACATTATGCACTTTACAATCCATTAAGCTCCAATTTCGGAGAAATCAATCTCAAAAATAAATGGGATAAGCTCTCCAAGGGAAGAATTAGGAATGACTTGAGCCAAGAGGTTATAAGCAAAATACCAAGGGTGAATAGAAATAAGTATTCTTAATTAAGCAATGAAACAAACATCGATGGCAAGAGTCTCCTGTCTAGGACGAGAAGAAAATCAGGAAATCAAGGATGCCAGACCAAGAATCCTGAATATGACAGCGGGTCATATACCCTGATGGAGGGAAACCGGATCCTGGGACTAATATTGTCACTAGTAAATTGATTAGCCTATCACATCAGTAGGTTGTGGGGACCACACTCTGAGAATGCGGTAGTGAGGAGGAGGAGGAAGAACGCTGTATGCCAAAGTTCATCCTGAGCAGCGTTGAGTGTTGATGAGTGTACTCCACTTGAACCAATAAAGTATTTGACCAAGTGTCCAAAGTGGTGTTTTTATGCCCCAGTCCTTTTCTCGCTGGAAATCTAGGCAAGAGGGGGGATGTGTTGGGATTTTTGCCCATATTCCCTGCCTGTTAGATTACCTGGTATCACTAGGGGAAAATTCCCTAATGTGAAGTGAATCAGAAATCAGTTGTCCCAAGTTTTAGAGTAACTATGTTTGGGGGATTTTGGGAGATTCGCCTGGTCATATTTATTGGGGATCAATCTGGAAAAATACTTAAGATCTCATTGGGCGGAGTTGCCAACGAAATAGGGCAAATGATAGTGATTAACTATCAGGTGTACTGAGTGGGATCAGTCAGGTTTATCACCAACTGATTGGGAATGAATAGCAAATTGTGAGGAGAGTGATGCTGCCTGCAACTAGCAAATTGATTGGTTGGTGAGTGACCTGCCATAAGGGGTAATAAGTCCCATTACCTAAGCAGGTCACTAGTCAAGTATGGTTGTTTGCTTGGATCAAGAGGAAAACATTGGAACACGTTTTTTCAACTCTTTCCGGTTGAGGTCTTGATAATGTCCAATGATGGAATCCTAGCCAGGATGGGGAAGACCATCACTGCTGAGATGAGAATGGGTGATTTAATGGCAACTTCTCCCATTTCATTGAAGAGGTGTCTACTGAGGGTTAGACATCCAAATTCCCCACTATATATATTCCCTAGGAATAACTATAATAAACAACAGTGTTTACAATATTAACAGTATTTACAAGAACAGTAATACTACCAATTTGGTATATAGTTAACCTATCATCAGCTTCCATTGTGTTAATCTTTCTTAAGTATACTATTGCAGAGGGCAATAATTGGAAGACTCTCAAGGAAAAGAGTAAAGATCTGAGAGGGGATCTAGAGACAAAGGAACCACAATCATGGTTAGCTGCCAACTGTGTGTTGGGCTGAAGAGATTGTCACCTGGGTATCTCATCGTAGATTGGGTGGACAAGAGCATAGGGAACAAATCCCTACAAGTATGACATCATGAGTATTTAATCCGGAATACTGGCTGAGAGTTGGGCCAAAATTAAAATTCATACTCAACTACAGATAATAGTCTCCATACTATCATCAATTAATAATTTATTCTATATAATGCAACGAAGTGCATGAGGAAACCAAACATATGCAGTAAAAAGGTTACTTGGTTGCTTGCCAATAACAACCGCCAAAGTAAATTTTCACACCATCAATTTCTACAAAAGTGGTTTGGGGGATTTGGGTCAAATCTTCCACAACCCCTGCAGACATGGTGAGAACAGCAATTCTTTGCCTGTTCACAGGTCCATCATGAGCGTAAAGTGCTGCATTTTGAAGAATTGGATTTCCCCATACTTGTTGAGCCCAGTCAATAGGTGGTGCTCCAGCACAGTGCACTTAATTGTTGTAGGTAGGAAGTTGAACTTTATGAAAATTTGAAGTGATTTAGTTCAACGAGTGTGCTTTGTGTTGACTACCTGTTGACCATCCAGGAGGTCGACACCACCTGCACCTTTGCACCTTCATCTGCCGCAGTTTTATACTTGAACTTAAGATCTAGTTAACCTTGGGGCATGGAGTGCGTGTGTGACGTACAGTGCATTCAGGAAATGGGTGTGTAAAATCCACAAAATTTCTCCCAAAGCGCCATTTGTTGTATATCCAGGAAAGCTCGCACCCCATGCTCCTGTCATGATTGAATGACCTTATGTGGTAACCAACGCCAAGGATAAGGCTGGGCGACAGGAGGCCCAGAAGGTGAAACTTCAGGCTCTTCCTGACCTTAAGCACACATTAGACCAACGCTGGGTACAAGCCAAGTATGCCCAGGTTGGTACTAATGAGGTGAAAAACGCCAGCCCCTTTTGTTGGCCCAGGTGTTGAAACAAACGATCTATGTAACAAACAAAAATGGTTTAATTAAGTTAATTGGATAACAAGGTTGTGAATCCTATTAGAGTTACAAAAATACAAGCTTGGGTAAAATACAGCTTCAACAATCACTCAAATGAAGGCGCTTTTGGTGTATTCTACCAAATCAGATGGGAGCATTTGCCTATTGGAGCGTCAAGGCTTGGGCCCACTTCTTCAAACCCATAATTACCCCGACTTGGTATAAATATTTTTTGTGACAAACATTCCTTGTTGGTTAACTTTTCACAAATAAACTTACCTGTTATTTTACGTTTTCTTATGGTTCCTTGGGCAAATTTGGGGGAGGACCTCTTAGAGGAGGTCTCCAACTAAGTTGGCCACTACATAATATCCCTGTTTATGAAAGTTTCAGGTGCTCCCTTGGGCCACTCAGGTCCACTCCAGATTGAGGCACTCAAGCCTCCTGGTACCGATTTACACTTGATTATGGACTCCCCTCTGGGGTCCACTCAAGCTGTGCTGTTCCTCACTTACCTGGTACTGTATACCGTGCTCTACACCCTTACCTTGGGTCCCTTTTGTGCAGGCACCATTTGAGGTGCCTTGCTTCCCATTTTCCTAACAGATATTTCCCTATCAGTGTAGGTTTGCATTTCACACCACCTTGCTGGTAATGAGAGAGTTACAGACACTCTCTTAACAGCTCCACTGACGACAGGGGCTGGGAGTACAGCATATTAATGAACTGGTTACAGCGTGCTTGCCAGACCAAAATTTCCGGGGAAATGCTAACTTCCAGTTTTTTATTAATTTTTAACAAGGCTGCGGGTATCGCTGGGGCGTTTACAAAACTTAGATGGTGTGGGGCCCAATTTTGTGCCCTTAATTTTGCTCATCCAACTGCTACCCGACATTGGGTGCACACTAATTCCTTAATGAGATTATTAAACTTACCTAGACTTAAATTAAATATGTTGCAAAAGTGTTTGCAACGAGAGAAAGTTAACCTGCAACATCTTGATCTTGGATGTTTTTGAGATCAGAAGGGTTCAGAGCTACAGTTACTTAAGTCCTCAATTCTGTGTTGAGGAGTTCAAAATGTTCACAGTTTCCAATGGTTAGTTCAGTTGACAGAACAGCTGGTTTGTAAAACTGGCTGAGTTAGAAAAGGAACTCCAGAAGCAATCAAAATCAAGTGAGGAATGATCAATCAAATGCAGAGGTCATTGCTTCGGGAGGTTCTACAATGACTGTAGGAGTATCTGCAAATGGAGCCAAATAGGAGAGTATTGAAATCTAATCTGGAAACGGATGACAGAGGAAGGATTGGTCGTGAGTCATTTAAGACGATTAATAACCTGGTTTTATCAGGATTGGATACTGTTCTGGTAATGTCATGGGAGGACTAACTATGGGTACTTACTGGGAGTATGAGTCCTAGGGGGACTATAGAAGAGATTTTGTCTTGCAGATTAACTTATCAGTTTAAAGAGCAAAACATTTTTATCAGACATGCTGTCGAGAAGTTGCTGGTACTGAGATTCTGATTTTGAAATATGAGCTGGATGAGAGGGGTGATATCAAAATTTTTATAATAGCAACATTATGAACTTAGGAATCAATTAAGCTCTAATTTTAAAGAAATTAATCTCAAAGCTTATGAGATAAGCTCTTCAGAGAAGAATTAAGGATGATATGAGCTAAAAGTTTAATATGAGAAAATAACAAGAGCAAATGTAAATGAGCATTCTTAATTGTGACACAAAACAAACATTGACAGTAAGGACCTCCTGTCTAGGTCAAGGAGGAAGATCAGGAAATTGAGGAAGCCGGACCAAGAATCCTAAATATGACAGCAGGTCATATGCCCTGATGGGGAAAAACTGGATCCCAGGATTTGTATCATCATGAGTAAATCTATCAACCCGGCATGACAGAGGGTCATGTTGACCGCACTCTTAGGAGGCATTAGTGAGAAGGAAGAGAAAGAAAACCACATACCTGAAGGTTTTCCAGAGAAGCGTTAAGTACAGATCAACTGTGCTCTGCTAGAAACCAAAAAATATTTGACTTGATGTCTGAGGTGTTGTTCTCCTATCCTGATCCTATTCTCACTGGAAATCTAGGAAAGAGGGGGATGTGTTGGAATTTTTGCTCACCTTTCCAGCCATCTAGATTACCAAGGATCACTAGGGAATAATTTTTTATAGTGAGTGAATTGGATATCTGTTGATCCCAATTGCAGGTTAATAATGTTTGAGTAATTTTATGTAATTCGTCTGGTTTGTAGCTGTTGAGTTTTGATCCAGGTGAATGCTTAAGATCTCATTAGACAGAGTTGCTGACAAAATGGTGGCATCTGATAAATGATTGATAATTAACTATCAAGTGTACCTTTTGGGATCAGTCAGTTTTTATCACCAATCAATTAAAAATTTAAGGAGCAAGTTGCGAGGCAAGTGATGCTGCCTGCAACTAGTAAATCATTCAGTTGGTTCACGACCTTCCATAATGGGTAACAAGTCCCATTACCTAAGTAAGTCACTCGCCAAATATGGTTGGTTTTCTGGTATTGAGCGGAAAACGTTAGGGACACGTTTTTTGAACCTTTCCATTATAGGCTTGAGGATGTCTGATGAAGGGATCTTGACCAGGATGGGGAAGACCATTGCTGGTAAGATGATAAAGGGAAATTCAACAGCAACAGTTGTAATTTCATGGCTGAGGTGCCAACTGAGGGTTGAGCGCTGTATTTTCTATATAAATTCCCTGATAATAACTTTGATAAAAAACTGGAATAAAGGTGTAAATAACAAAATTCAATATTAGTTTCAGTTCTATTCATATTCAGGAGATTATTGCTGTGTGCTATAATCAGGGACTCTTTAGTAGGATAAAGAGTAAAGATTGAGGATCCTTTAGAAGAGAAGCTGAGATGGGAATTTCTGCTGACTTTGGGTCACCAGAGAAAGGCCATAAACTAAGGATCTGAGAGTGGATCAAATTAGGCGGATAGGGGTTTAAATCCCTACTGAAGACATCAGGAGTATTTTAAGGAGAAATATAGGTCAAGCGTTGGATAAGAATTGGATATCTATTCAACTATGGATAATAGTCTTCATGATAATATCAATCGACTATCATATCTTATCAACAACACAAAGAGTGCACACATCAAACCTGTGTAGTTGATCAATTAGGAGTTATCATTTGTGAACAAGCTGTTATTTCCTTAAATTTTAACACTTACTCTTCTCCTAATGAATCTCCTATGTTTTTCACACTACATCTGCAATTCAAAAGTTTGGTTACCTGCATTGCTGACCAATTTTATAAAATTTCAGGTCCACGCCATTGTTGACAGTATTTCCTCATGAATGTCCACTTTAGCTAAACTGATGAAACGAATCAAAATCTGTTCTAGTTTTCCGCATTAAATGGAGTATGGCATGGCTGAACTATATTGTACTCAGTCCATAGGGGCATATAATTCCTTACCTATCCAGTTTGGATATCTTTCCATGAATACCTCGCCGTTGCACTAAATAAACCATCTTATATACTTCTCCTCAGGACTCAATTTCTATGGGACTACTCTGCAGTAGTGCACTATAATGAAGATTTCTATCCCTGCTAGGACATCAGGTGCCCCTGGTTTTCAAAACCTCGCGTGAAACCAATATGGAAGTCAAGTCTAGGGCTAGCCTATTAGAGGGTGAAAGCCAAATTGACTGACTTAAATAACACGTGAGGGGCTCTCAAGTATGGATTCGCCAACCTGCGGTTGATGGCCGCAAAGGCATGCCAATCTATTTGGCTAAAATGTCCATTATACCTCTGAAATACCAGGTTGTTGTTGACACCTGGGTCCATGTTAACATCCCCTCCAGATACCTGCTGGAGATCAAGGGTCTAGCTAACTCATTGGTCAAGGAGTTTCTAACCTTTCTGGGAATTTTAGATCCCGCCTATGCTGGATCCAGATCAGTGTTGTTGGCTAAACTTACTAAAACCTAAAGTAGCGATCCCTAATGCTCCAGCTGCATATGTTCGCTACCTATCAGTAGAGGCTGTTTATGATGTCCGCAGCTTTAGGAGTATAAGTGATTTTTGTTAGGAAACGCCCCATAGTGGCTCTAGTCGACACTTGTATCAGGAAAGAGTATATTGAGGAACAACAGAGCCAAGTTAAAAAATTATTAAGGGGTACTAAAACCTCTTTTTGGCCTTTAATAAAATTTGAAAAATGAGTGGCATACTACATCATGTGGAGATTGGGAACGCTCCTCTCATTTGGTTCAGAACTTACCAAAAAGTAATGTTAAAGAATACCAGAAGAAGTTTGAGCTCAAGCAACTACCTAAAGCTGGGCTATTGGTGCCTTTGCAAAGTCCTTAGGCATCCCCTCCTGTTAGTTTGGAAGAAGGATGGCAGCCATCGCGTGGTGATGGCTACTGCTGTCTCAATTCCATCACCAATAAAGACAGTTATACCTTGTCTCAATTCGATGTTTTTTCCACTTAATTTCCAGGTTGTAATGCTTTTCTGAAAAGTATCTCACTAGCGGATATTGGCAGGTGGATCTCACCACCATGATTGAGTAAGATGTGCGCTCATAGCCAACAAAGAGCTATTCAAACCCCATGAGGATGCCCCAGGGCCTTTGCAATGCGCCAGCTTCCTTTCAAAGCGTCTCTTGACGTGATCATAGGTGACTTGAAGCTATCTTATATCCTTGTATAACTTAACAATATCATTGTATTTTCATGAACCTTTATTGGTCATGTGGAACACCTCCAAGAAGTCTTTAACTATCTTAGGAAGGCTTTGATAAAACTCAAACCTTTAAAGTGCTTCCTCTTTCACTCTGGGATGGAATTACTCAGACACAAGGTCTCAAAAGACATTATCCAGCCCATTTCAGACAAAGTTGACACCATTAAAAGAGTTTCGCACCCTCAGAGACTGAGAGATATTCAGGGATTCCTGAGCATGGTGGACGATTGTTGTCAGTTCATCCCTAATTTTTCTGAGCTGTATGAGCCCCTATTTTTATCTCCTGCAAATAATGTGCCATTTGAGCGGCAGCCTGAACAAGAGCAAGCATTTAATGCATTATCCACCACTCTTTTCACTAAACCCTTTTTAGTTCACCCACATTTTAATTGCATTTATTGCTATTCATGGATGTGTAAAAAATTGCCATTGGATCCATCTTTCCCAGCACAATAAAATTCAGGTCAATCATCCAGTAGCTTATTTTAGAAGTCCTTGAGCAAGGCCAAACAGAACATAAGTGTTACTAGATGAAAATGTCTGGCTGTCTTATTAGCAATCAAACACTTACAGCTCTACATCTATGGCACCCACTTCATTTATCGCACCAACCATTCCTCACTCCAATGAATGTTGCAAATGAAGGCTCCCAGATGGCAGGTTAGCCAGATGGGCCTTTATGATGCAGAACTACGATTTCACTATAGTCCATCACACAGGAGTGATTTATGATAACACCAATGGTCTCTCTAGGATGCCAGTGCTGGCTACTTTACCACTGAGGAGGATTAGCTGTACAATTTAATTAGTCAGCCAGAACGCTGAGAGCTGAAAAATCCTGGGATTCAATATGAGCTCCAAAAAATGACCCATAACACTCAGATTTAGGAAGATTTTCTGTATAAGTAGGACAATAATGATTAGCTCCACTACATTCATTCTTCTTTTCAAACTAATGTTTTATAGAAGGGCATGTGATTTTGGGACACAGTGAAGTGAAGAAATCTCACAAGTGGCTAAAGAAACGCTGCTACTTGGACTGAATTTTAGAAATCATCCAAGAGGTCCTGGAAGCATGTATAAAATGCCGCTCCCAAGATTGAATTAGCCCTGATATCATCTCACAATTGATGTCTTTTCAGGTCTTTTTATTGTCATTTTCATCGATGTAGTAGGGCCTCTTCACATCAGATTGCATGGCCCTAAATCCTATTAGCCATGGACCAATTGACCAAACGTGCTGAAAAGATTTTTATCAATTGTGATGATATCAGGGCTAATTCAATCTTGGGAGCGGCATTTTATACATGCTTCCAGGACCTCTGGATGATTTCTAAATTCAGTCCAAGTAGCAGCGTTTCTTTAGCCACTTGTGAGATTTCTTCACTTCACTGTGTCCCAAAATCACATGCCCTTCTATAAAACATTAGTTTGAAAAGAAGAAATTGTCTGCAGTGAGCTAATCATTATTGTCCTACTTATACAGAAAATCTTCCTAAATCTGAGTGTTATGGGTCATTTTAGTGTGTTAGTCAGGATTATAGTGAAATCATCTTGCCCATCGCAACAACCTACCGTCTGGAAGCCTTCATTTGCAACATTCATTGGGTGAAAGTGGTTGGTGCGATAAGTGGGTGCCATAGATGTAGGTGTAAGTGTTTGATTGCTAATAAGACAGCCCGAGACCCGTTTTCATCTAGTAACACTTGTGTTTATTACAAATAAGCTGCTAGTGTTGACACAATTTTGTGTGCTGAAGGTGGATCAATGGCAATTTTTACGCATCCATGAGGCAATAAATCTGATAAAATGTGGGTGAGCTAAAAGGGTTTGAAGAGTGGTGGTCTTGCATTAAATGCTATGTGTTTGCCCATGTAAATATTTTGTCAGAGGGGCTCAACTCAGGCCAAGTGAGCTGACAACAATCGTCCACCATTCAGGGAATCCTGAATATCTCTCCGGTCTCTGAGAGGTGCGAAACTCTTGCAATGGTGTCAGCTTTGTCATGGGCCGGATGTCTTTGAACCTTTGTGTCTGGTAATTCCGTGAGCACTTTAAGAGTTTGAGTTTTATCAAAGCCTTCTAAGATGGTTAAGACTTCTTGGAGGTGTTCCCACATGACAGCAAAACAGTAGGGCCATGCAAGGACATAAGATAGCTTCAGGTCACCTATGATCACGTCAGGGGCGCTGAGGAGCTCTGGCGCCGGCCCTGGGGCGTCCTCATGGGGTTTGGTGACTTTATGAGCACGTCGTGGTGTCCGCTAGTGGATACTTTCAGCATTACAACCTGTGACATCGGAGTGAACGAATTTTCTTTATTGGTGATGGAATTGGACAGCAGTAGCCATCACCGCGATGGCTGCCATCATGCAGAGCCTTTGGGAGGGGGATACTAAGGGGAACTTTGCAAAGGCACCAATGGCAACTTAGGTAGTTGCTGAGCTCAAACTCTTCTGGTATTCTTTGGCATTACTTTGGTAAGTTCTGAACCCAAGTGAGGAACGTTGTCCACTCATTTTCAAACAAAGGCAAAAGTTTTTGGTACCCCTTAATAATTTTTGGCAACCTGTTGTTCCTCGGTATGTCTTTCCTGTGCAAGTGTCGACTAAACAGGGCGTTTCCCAGCAAAAATCCTTATACTCCTAAAGCTGCGGACATCATAAACAGCCTCTACTATTAGGTAGCGAACATATGCAGCTGGGCGGTCCTTACTTTTTAGGTTTTAGTAAGTTTAGCCAACAACACTGATCTGGATCCGAGCAGGCGGGATCTCGCCCAGAGGCGGTGTGGTGGCTAGACCCTTGATCCAGCGAGAGGGGTGTTAACATGGACAGGTGTCAGCAACAACCCGGTATTTCAGAGGTATAATGGATTTTAGCCAAATGGGCCTTTGCGGCCATCAGCCGCAGGTTGGCAGTCCATGCGCGAGAGCCCCTCGTGTTGTCAGTCAGTTTGGCTCGCCATGGGCTGGCTGACTTGACTTCCGTATTGGTTTCGCACTTGGTTTTGAAGGTGTGTCTAGCGAGATAGAAAATCTTCGTGCCTCAGTGCACTGCCTTCAGGTAGTCCCAGAAAATTGAGTCTGAAGGATATATAGATGAGTTTATTTGCAACGTCATGGAAAGATATCAAACTGAATCAGAGATTATATGCCTATGAGTACAATATAGTTCAGCCATGCCATACTCCATTTAATGCGGAAAACTAGAGCAGATTTTGATTCGTTTCATCAGTTTAGCTAAAGTGGACATTCATGAAATACTGTCAACAATGGCGTGGACCTGAGACACACAAAATTGATTAAACGCTTTTAGTTGCAGATGTAGTGAAAACATAGGAGATTCATTAAGGAGAGAGTAGTCAAAATTTGGAAATAACAGCTTGTTCACAAATGATAACTCCTAATTACAGGTTTGATGTGTGCACTCTTTGTGTTGTTGACAAGATATGATAGTCGATTGATATTATCATGAAGACTATTATCCATAGTTAGTAGATATCCAATTTGGCCTTGACACTATATTTTCTCCTTAAAATACTCTGATATTCGGTAGGGATATCCACTAATTGTTGCTCTCAGATCCTTAGTTTATGACGCTTTCGTAGTCAGCAGAAATTCAATGCAGCTGTAATACAAGGATCCTCAATCTTTACTCTTTATCCTACTATACAATTATAGCACACAGCAATAATCTCCTGGTGTAATGAAACTGAAACTAATATTGAACTGTTATTTACCTTTATTCAATTTTTTTATCCAAGTATTATCAGGGAATTTATATAGAAAATGCAGCTAATATCGGTGGCACCTCCTACGTAATTGCAACATTGCTGTTGAATTTCCTTTATCATAGCGCAACAATGGTTATCCTGGTCGCCGAACGTCCTCAAGCCCTACTAATGGAAGGTTCAAACGTGTCCCCTAGCGTTTTTCCGCTCAATGTTCAAGCCAACCATATTTGGCGAGTGACTTGCGGACTTGTTACGAACCAACTTGAATGATTTACTAGTTGCAGGCAGCATCCCACGCTCGCAACTTAAATTTTTAATTGATTGGTGATAAAAACTGACTGATGCAAAATTTTTTTTTGCCAGATAGTTAATTATCAATCATTTATCGAATGCTTTTTCATTTTGTCGGCAACTCTGGTCTGTGGATCTTAAGCATTCACCTGGATCAAAACTCAACAGCCTAGAGGACGAATTACATAAAATTACTCAAAATTATGGCTGCAATTGGGATCAACAGATGTCAATTCACTCACTATAAAATTGTTCCCTGTTGATCCTTGACGTGATGGCTGGAAGGTGAGCAAAGACATTTTCTAGATTTCCAGTGAGAATAGGATCCCGGGAGGAGCAACTCCTGAACATCCAAGTCAAATATTTTGGTTTCTGGCAGGCACAGTTGATCTAACCTTGCCTTTCTCTGGAAAACCTTCAGGTTCTCTTCCTTCTCACTAATGCCTCCTGCGGTCAACATGACCTGTGATAAATACTAGATTTACTCATGATGATGATCCTGGGATCAGTTTTTCCCCATCCCATGACTAACAATCATATTTAAGAACAGTCCGGCTTCCTTTCAATTTCCTGATCTTCCTCCTTATTGGAAGGTCCTTGCTGTTTCTGTTAAGAACCATTTATTTAATGCTGATATTTTCTCATATTAAACTTTTGGCATATCATCCTTAATTCTTCTCTGAAAACCTTGTCTCATAAGCTTTGAGATTAATTTCTTTAAAATTAGAGCTTGGTGTTCTAAGTTCATAATGTTGCTTATTACAAAGAATTTTGATATCACCTCTCGTAGCTCATGTTTCCAAATCAAGATCTCAGTACCAGCAACTTCTCGGCAACATGTCTGATAAAAAAATGTTTTGCTCTGATAAGTTAATGCAAAGACAAATCTCTTCTATAGTCACACAGGACTCATTACTCCCAGTAAGCTGCCATAGTTGAGTCTCTATGTTGCAAATTTTTGATAAGCTAGTTGACCAATCTTAAGTGACTCACGACCAATCACTCCTCTGTCATCCGTTTCCAGATTAGGCCTAATACTCTCTTTGCAGTCCTCCTACAGTCATTGTAGAACCTCCGAGCAATGACTCTGCATTTGTTGATCTCTCGCGATTTTGTTGCTCTGGAGTTCCTTTCTGAACTCGGCCAGTTTTACAAAACCAGCTGTTCTGTGCTGGTGAAGAGCTGTGAACTCCTCAACACCAGAATTGAGAATACAGACGCTTCTGATCTCAAAAACATCAAGATCAGGTTAACTTTCTCTCTCGTTGCAAACACTTTTGCAACATATTTAATTTAAATCTGGGCAAGTTTTAATAGTCTCATCAGGTAGTGTGCACCCATGTCGGGGCAGACAGATGAGCAAATAAGGGCACATTGGGCTAAGTTGTAAACGCCCAACGTACCCACAGCCCTTAGAGTAATAAAAAACGGAAGTTAGCATTTCCCCGGGGGCCTGGTCTGGCAGCGCACTGTAACCAGTTCGTGTATGCTGCTTGCTCCCAACTGTCAGTGGGTGTTGGGGGGGTGTCTGTAACTCTCTCGTGGGTGGTGTGAAGAGCCTACCACTGACAAAGAATGTCTGTTGAAAAATGGAAGCAGAGCACCTCCGACGCAGGGTAGGCACGGTATACGAGCCGGGTAGTGGCGGGGTCAGGATAATCAAGTGTCGTCGGTACCGGGAGGCTTGGGTGCTTCAATCTGGGTGGACTGTGAGCGAAACTTCTGAAACTTTTCATAAACAGGGATATTATGTAGTGGCCAACTTAGTTGAGACACTTCTCCGTCCTCCCCAAATTTGCCCAAGCAGGCGTAAATTAACTGAGGTAGGCGCTGACATTGAAGTTGGCAACAAGTGTTTGTCACCATGTTTATACCAAGTCAGGCAGTATGGTGAGAGAAGTGGGCCCAAGCAAGGCTGGGTCTCCCATCTAGTGGTAGAGCTGCAAAAGCAGCTCATTGAGTGATTGTTGAGCTGCAAGCTTGTATTTTAACCTTTCTAATAAATTCACAACCTTGTTATCAATTAGCTTAATTAAACCATTTTGTTGTTACATAGATCGTTGCAACACCTGGGCTTAACAAAGGGGCTGGCGTTACTCATTAGTACCAACCTGGCAATACCAACGTTGGTTGTGTAAGGTCGGAAGAGCACGAGTTTCACCTTCTGGCGCCTCCTGTCCTTAGCCGTTGGTTTACCACATGGGTCATTCAATCATGACGAGAGCATGGGGTGCGAGCTTTTTCTAGTTGCTGGCAAATGGCGCTTTGGAAGAAATTTTATTAGTTTTACACCCATTTCACAATGCACTGTACGTCACACCGCATGCCCGGAACTATCTTAAAGTTCGAAGTGACCGTCAGATGAAGGTGCAGGTTTGCAGGTGGTGTCGACCTCCGGTCAGCGGGTAGTCAAAGCACGAACTGGAATCGCCGAAATTTTCATAGAGTTCAACTTCCTACCTACAAGTGCTGTGCTGGGCACCACTGACTGGGCTCAGCTGTGGAAATCAATTCTTCAAATGCAGCCTACATGTGGACCTGTGAACAGGCAAAGAATGCTGTTCTCATGTCTAAAGGGGTTATTCTTGACCCAAATCCCCAAACCACTGTCGTGATGGTGTGAAAATTTACTTTGGCGGTTGTTATTGGCAAGCAACCAAGTAACCTTTTTACTGCATATGTTTGGTTTCTCATGCACTTCGTTGCATTATATAGAATAAATTATTAATTGATGATAGTATGGAGACTATTATCTGTAGTTAATTATGAACAGTACATTTGTTCAGTTAAATACTCATGGTCTGCTAGCCAGGGACATTCCCTAATAACCACCCAATCTACATTGGGGCTCCCAGGTGACAATCTCTCAGCCCAACACACACAGTTGTATGTGCGGTGTGTCCTTTCTCTCTAGATCCCCTCTCAGATGCTCTTTTCCTTAGTCTTCCAATTATTGCCCTCTGCATTAGTATACTTGGGTGAATGCTAATGGGCTGATGATGGGTTAACCTATACCCATTGGTAGTATTACTGTTCTTGTAGGCTGCAGCACTGTTGTTTATTATAGTTATTCCTAGGGAATATATATAGTGGGAATTTGGATGTCTAACCCTCAGTAGACACCTCTTCCAATGAAATGGGAGAAGTTGCCATTAAATCACCCATTCTCATCTCAGCAGTGATGGTCTTCCCCATCCTGGCTAGGATTCCATCATTGGACATTATCAAGACCTCAACCGAAGAAGTTGAAAACGTGTTCCAATGTTTTCACCTTTGATCAAACCATACTTGGCTAGTGACCTGCTTAGGTATGGGACTTGTACCCCTTATGGCAGGTCACTCACCAACCAATCAATTTGCTAGTTGCAGGCAGCATCACTCTCCTCACAATTTGCTATTCATTCAATCACGTGGTGATAAATTTTCCCTGACATTCCACTCAGTACCAGTAGTTAATCATATCATTTGCTGAGCGGCTCCGCCCAATGAATCTTAAGTATTTTCCAGATTGATCCCCGTAAATATGACAGGCGGGTGTCCCAGGCCTGCAAAATGACTTCACGTTGAAATTTTCCTGCCGGGTGTCCCAGCGGGCGGGGGTTATGGGCAAAATCCCCTTTTCTTGCTTCCGGCGGGGACTGGGGTCGCTGCCGCCCCCAGACGCGGTCAAAATAGCGCATTGGTTCCAAGTGGGTACACTCACACTCCAACCGGGATGAACGGGCGTTCTTCCTCCTCCTCCTGCAAGTGTGGTACACGATTACTGATGTGTTAGGTAATCAATTTACTAACGTATTGTCAAGGATCAGTTTCCCTCCATCCCGGAACATATGACCCGCGGTATTCAGGATTCTTGGTCTTGGCATCCTTATTCTGTTCGATGTCGATGACTGTTTCATTGCTTAATTAAATACTTATTTCCTGTTCACCCTTATTATTTTGCTTGTAGCCCTCTTGGCAAGTCATTCTAATTCCTTGAAAACTTGAATTGATTTCTCAGGTGGAAGCCCAATGGATTGTAAAGTGCATAATGTCAACTTATATATAAGTCTGACATCCAACTCATATGTCAAATTCTGATTCACAATGCCAGCAATACAGATGAGGTTTGTGTTACAGACCTCCATCTCTTCCAGAGAAGATGGTCAGGGTGCTCGGTGGAGCCTTTTATGGTCCTCCAGGGACTCATGCTTTAGTCTGGCCAGCAGCTGGCAAATCTGGAAATGGCTTGTCCCAAAGCCAGGCTGTCGTTTTATCTCGGTAGTTCTGCCATCAATTCAGGACGGACTTCAAACTCTTTAATAAACTGCTGATACTCCAAATCATCATAGAATAACTCCCAGATAATTCTGGTGTTCATTTGCTGCTGTGTCCATGCTCCCTGAGTTCTCTTCTGGCAGTCAACATCGCAAGCCTGCTGTTCAGTCTCTGAGCTCGCCATCAGCCGACGTGGTGAGCTCCCTGCGGTGAGCTCTGGGACTGGAAAACACTCTAGCGCCGGGTCCCTCTGATCTTGATGCATATGCTCTTCGCTGCTGGCCAAGTTGGTCACGAGCTTCCATCCTCACCCGAGCTCCGCTGCCGGCAGCGGGGTACATAGCGGGATGTAATCCACTCCTGCATAATATCTCTTCTCCGGCACTTCCCATTGGTACATCTTCTGTTGATGGCATTGTAGGGGCATGATTTAGCGTACTGTCAAGCATCCCTTCTTCATTGCCGGTCCATATGCTGGTGTCATGACAACCCGTCATCAACCGCTCTCCAGTACCATATTTAGTACTCAGTTGTTCATCAATTTCCTCTTTTATGCTGTTGTTTTCCTCCCCGCCAGGGTTTGCATTGGCTCATCTGATGCGAATTTCCACTCCCTAGTCACTTTTTTGCGGGTGCTCAAGGCGGCCGAAGTCTCACCCTCATTAGCGTCAGTTGTAAATTGACAGGCTGTCATTCCTACCGTGATCCATCCGCCTCCCCAAGCGACATAGATAGTTTATCCCCATACTGAGGACTGTCAATAAAATAAAGTAATAAAAATATTGGCTTTTCTCTGTGCAGTTTATAATATTGTTTTTTCCCATCTTTTTTCAACTTTTGTCTTTATTCTTTTTTTTTTCTATGAGACGACTTTTGTTTCGGTTCGGCTGTCCATCTTTTTTATTTTTCCTAGGCGGTCTAGTACTATAGTTCATAGGTCTTTTTTGGGTTAACCGTGTTGAAGGTCCTTTTTTGGACTTGACCCCTGTCGGCGCAGGACATGATGCTCAACCTAATGTCATCAATCTTTTAGGGGCTCTTGAATTTTTTCATTGATCTGCTCTTCGGATATAGCGTAGACTCAATTCACATCCAGAAGATCACTTTGATGAAGTAAGCATCGGTCACTGTCTTGGCGATCACTCAAACGGGCGCTACGGCCACAATGCATCTAATTTCTTTCTTCATCAACCGTGTGTATTTGCAATAGGAAATGCTCCTACCTGATATTCTTGGGCCAGTCAGTACATCATTTATCCTTTTTCTTCAGGTGTATCAAGATCTTGGTGCATATCAATCAGGATGCGGTTTGGAAGTCATCCTTGACGTATTCTAAACTTAAAATCGGCGGCAACATTTTCAAATTAAAAATTCAGAGCAACATCTTTCCCATCGCTTTGTATGATGACTTGTGTGTAGGCAAATGTCACCAAACTCATTTATGTTCCCCGTAAAATTCTCCCGCAGCAGCACTCGGCGCATCATGGCTAGTGTTCCGTTTGCTCTCTGCCGGTGCATTCGTAACCTCATGATCACATGAGACATGAAAGTTGATACCATTGTTGCTAAGCAGGTTACCAGTATACTACTTTGATCAGGATGAGCAGTACTGATAGCGTCTAATCTCATTAGGGGGACTTTATTCAACCTACGGTGGTCGACCAACCCCGAACTATAATATACTTGAATTCCCCTTCATTGTCAGCGGTCCCATCACGTCGATGGACACCGTGTGCCAGAAAATCAGGGCCTTTTCAGTCAGTATCCAGTTGTATTATTATGTGGTTTGTGCAGCTGTACGCCAACAAGTGTGGCATTGTAGTTGATCCATTTCCCAGTAATGATACTTTGGTGAATACATGGTCAGTTATTTTTCTCAGGCCTCCATAATGCCTTGTGAGCTTTGTGCCATGACAGTTTTGGGGTAACAACCACTGATCATCTTGTGTCCATCCGTAGTCTCAGTGTTTCCTTCCAACACCTTAGTGGCAGGGCTCGTCTGTCTTCCTTTGACCATTCTCTGGAATATGCGTCCGCCTTATTAGTATACGGGCTGGACCATTGGCAGCTGTATTAAGCCATCGTTCTGGTGAGCCCCGCCCGCGTGCCTGGTTGTCCTTCTCTCTTTAAATTGTGCGGCCAATGCAGCAAGTGGGGGCTGTTACTACGCAGCAAAGTGCATTCGCTAGGTGGCCTCCAAAGCTGCTTTATGTGTGGGCGCGTGTCTCGGTCATGGTGGTTCCTCTCAGCGGTGAGAAGTGTTCAGCCATACATAGTGTTCGCTCTGCGGCCGGTACAATGACGATTGCCATCAACAAAGCATCGGATTTAATAATAAATCTGGACCGAAATTCGAATATTTTAGGGTTATCGAAATGCCAGCGCCAACTCTCAAGGTACGAACATAACTCATTCCATACAAAATTTTTTGGATCTTTAATAAATGGAATAATGGCAATGTAGGCGAGTCCAGAATACTCTTCTGTGAGTATCCAACCATCCCAGGTTACTTGGATGTCCTATTTCTTTGGTACAACCATACATTCTATAGCTGCTATCTTCTGGTTTACGCTGCAATCCTACTAGTGGGTATTTGCTCTTTCTTAAAAGAAGTTGCACTCGCTGGCGATTTCTTCCGAGTGTGCAGGTGTTAGTAGGCGTCACTGAACACGTATATCGTGTTATACCGGGACGCACATGTCCGCTCTGTATCAGGCATTGCATAGCATCCTCGTCGATTGGTATAGCCCCTGCATGGTAATGTCACGTATTTTCCTGATTATTTCCCTTTGGTATCAATCGGATCGCAGTAAATAAGCTGCTTTTTCTAAACGATCTAATTCATCATCAATCCTTGAGTAGGCGATATGAATCCTTCTTCATAATTTGGTTCAGCCTTCGATAATCACCCGGACGGTACCATCCTTCTTCTTCATGATCAAGTCAAATTCTCCCAGGGACACTTGATAATTTAGGCCCATGCTTCACTAGTTTGCTGATTTCATCCTCTACTACTACCACTTCAGCAGCTTTTGATCATCAAATCGGTCTCATCCTTATTGGTAAATTTTACCAGCGTTGACCTTGTGGATCATATCTTGTGCGCATCCCAAATTGTGGTCGCCCTGAGTGAAAGACACTTCCTGATACAATTAGAATAGTTTGAGCACCTCTCTTGCTGGAATTCCGTCAGATAAGCAAGTCTTGCTCTTGATCAACCAATATATGTTAATGCTCTCAGTTACCCTGGCCAATAATTTCATCTCATTGAGAGTGGAATTTCCTTTGTTTGGCCATCAGGATTTCTCATCATTTCTTGGGTCTGAAACTCTTAGATCATAAAATCGATATTTTAATATTTTATATATTTATTTTGTATTTTTCTTTTACAATGGGACTTGCAACCTACAAAAGGTTCAGAGTTCCTTCTTTTCCCCTTTATACAAACTGGGTCCTGGGTACTTAACCACCAGTTATCATGGTTCAAAACCTTATCCTCTTAAGATTTAACTGACCAGTTGGTTCTTTGGTCCTCTTCTAGAGACTTGAAAGCCAAAATCTCAGGACATAACCATTTAATGGTTCAGAAGTCATGGTAACATTTAAATTAACTTCTCTTAGGCTCAATACTTCTGATTAGTATTGACTTTCTCACTATACAACTAGCAGTGCTGTCTCTTCATGTATAGGCTATACTTGCTGACTTTTGGCAATTCTCTTAAATATTAGGCCTTAAATCCTGATAGTTTATTCGTCCAACAGGTCCTAATCTCATCTCTTATTTCTGCAACTGATGCTTTGGATTTTCATATCTCATTAGCCAACAGTTTTGTCTGATTTTCCAGATCTTTTTCTCGTGAAACAAATTCACCCTTCATGGCTACCCTTAATTACACAGGTCGTTCTGGCCTCATTAGCTTCATCAATTTCTCCTGAAATTGATGAACTCGTCTCCAGTAACTTCTGGATCATTGGTTGAGTGTTATTAAGTCAAACGACTTTCCACTATCTTGGATCAATCATTTCCTATTTTGATTTCATCTCTCTATTGGTATTTCAATCCAATTCTCAAGATTGATTGCTTCCTATTTCATCCAATATTCATCTAAACACTCACTCCTTAGGACTATTTAAAGTGGACCTAATTTCAACCTGAGTAGATCCTGATGTTCCTCAGGACTATTCCAACAGACCCAATTTCAACCTGAGTTGTTTCTGCTTTTCCTTGGTACTATTTCCAGAAGGCCAAATTCCAACCCAAGTTGGCCCTACTGATACTCTTCATCTCAAGTAGGTGTCCGATGGAACTGTTTCCTTGCAGCACTAGATAGTTCCATATCTAGGCTGCAAGTCCTTTTCTTTTAACTTAAATATCTTCATTTTGCTTCACTTGGAGCTCCACTGCTGAGCTGGGTGAATGCCGCTAAACTTGATCCTCTTCACGTTCTATTTTCACTACTTCCTTTAGTAACTTATTTCCAAAATTGGAAACATCTTCATAGAACATCATGTTCTTTATTCTTCAATTCAATTACCCCTGTAGTGAGCACCAACTTGTAAAAATTTACTTTAGTGCTTGTTATCAGCAAGCAACCCAGTAACCTTTTTACTGCACAGGCTCAGTTTCTTTATGCACTTTGTCATTTGTATAGAAAAAGTATTAAACGATAATAGTATGGAGACTATTATCTGTAGTTGAGTATGAATTATATTTTGGCCCAACGCTCAGTCAGAATTCCCAATTAAATACTTGTGATGTCATACTCATAGGGATTTGTTCCCTACGCTCTTGTCCACCCAATCTTAACTGAGATACCCAGGTGACAATCTCTTTGGCCCAACACACAGTTGGCAGCTATCCCTGATTGTGGTTCCTTTTTCTCTAGATCCCCTCTCAAATATTTACTCTTTTTGAGAGTCTTCCAATTATTGCCCTCTGCAATAATATCCTTGAGACAGAACAACACAATGGAATCTGATGATAGGGTAACTTTATACCAAATGGATAATATTACTGTTCTTGTAAATACTGCTAATACTGTAAACACTGTTTTTTATTATATTAAATCCTAGGGAATATATATAGTGAGGAATTTGGCTATTTAACCCTTGGTAGACAACTCCCTAATGAAATGGCTGCTTTTGCCATTGAATCACCCATCCTCATCTCAGCAGTGATGGTCTTCCCCATCCTGGCTAGGATTCCATTGTTGGACATCCTCGAGACCTCAAACAGAAAGAGTTGGAAAACATGTCCCTGACGTTTTCCTCTTGTCCAAGAAAAACAACTATATTTGGCTAGCGACCTGATTAGGTAATGGGACTTATTACCTATTAAGGCAGGTCACGCATTAATCAATCAATTCGCTAGTTGCAGGTGGCATCACTCGACTCACAACTTGCTATTCATTACCAATCAGTTGGTGATGAAACCCAACCAATCCCAATTGGTACACCTGATAGTTAATCACTATCAGATGCCCTACTTCATTGGCAACTCCACCAGATGAGATCTTAAGTATTTGTACATATTGATCCCTAATGGATTCAACCAGGCGAATATCCCAAAATCCCCCAAACGTAGACACTAAAAATTGGGCCAACCAGTTTCTGATTCACTTCACCTTAGGAAATTTTCCCCATGTGATACCAGGTAATCTAGTAGGCTGGGAATATGGGCAAGGATCCCAACAGTTGGGCAAGAATTCCGCCCATTTTGGGTCACTGTGGATAGTGCAACTCCTATATGCACCTTCTGTCACGCTTTTAGCCACAAGGCCCATACCTGTCCCACCAAGGAGGGCAACATTCAAAACCAAATCATCCCAGACTCAATGAGCGGTGCAGACGCCCATTATGAACCATCTATAGACACTGACGCCGCATTCCCATGGGGCGATCCAGGTTACTACATTCCAGTCAAGCCTGTGTCCCCGCAGGAGCATAAGAAGGCCAAGCAGGCCCGCAGAGTGGCAGCCAAGGTGGCAGCCACAGCTGCATCCATGATCCTGCCCACCAGCTCCATGAGGACATTGAGTCATTTGCTGCAGAAGCAGCTCGTGAATCCATTCACCAATCAGATTGGGCCATCCAACCTGAGGACCTGTTTGGTGAGTCAGATTCACCCAACCAATGTTACCAAGCTTTTATTAAAACTGAGTCACCCACCAATCTACCTACCAAATTTTTGCCTACATGCGATGGTGCATCACAGGTGCACACCACGCCAAAGATTTGTACCAAGGGGGGAAAATAAGAAGAAGGCAAAAGCCAACGCCAATCCCACCGCAAAAGCATCCCATACTGACACTTACTCTATAGCACATAATACCCATGCTGTCATACAGTGATGTGCTGAAAACAGAAGGCTGAAGGGCATGGGTGCCCTTCCCCCACACCTAAAGTGCTATGGGGGGAGCCTTTACTATAGGGACGTTGAACATCGCTGGACTCAAGGCCTCACCATCCCAGGCTAGAAAACTGAGTTTTGTAAAAATAATTTACCCATAAAAATCCTGGCCATTCAGGAAACCACTGTCCATGCGGTGCTGAGGACACATGGGCAACCATGCTCCTCCAATCCCTTTCCTTTTGGTCACCACACTGTGGGGTGCTTATAAGAGTGACCCACAATTTTAAATCTATTTTTTCCTCTTTGTACCTTAATAGACGTGTACTTGTTGTATCATTTTCATGGGACAACGCAGTGCACTCTGACGTTAACATATATGCCCCAACCTGTGCATGAGCTCATTGGGAATTCTTCTTATCTGTTACTTCCCTCCCGCTTCTTCTTAACCCATTTGTGGTGGGCGATTTAAACTGCTGGATCAACCTGGCAACTGAGTGCTGGCCCTTGTCACCTACACCCCTGTAGGGGCACATAGAACTTCGCGTTCTCAAGGCCACTTTGGGTTATTTGATACTCTGCCTCATCATGAACCGCTGCTCACAAACATGTCTCATCCCCATGTGCACAACAGTCAACTGAAGTCTATGTCCCTCATTGACCTTATTCTTGCACCGTTGAAATTTCAGTCTCATGTTGCGCACTTTATGATAATGAAACTCAATTTAACTTCCCACAGGATGTTATTTATTTCCTTCTCTTTGTCACACCTAGTGGCACAGGCGCTGAAGTGGTGCAACTCCATCCAACCAAGATCACGTCGCTCATGATTTCCTCATGAGTGGACACAGAAACCTCAACTCCAGAATTACCACACCATTATGTGTGAACCCACTTTCTACCTGGTCAAAATCTAAAGCAAACACCATCCGCCAGGCATGCCACATCTCATCACGTTGCTCTTGGGCTGCCTTGGCAGTCATTTCATGAACGCTTGCAGAAGTGGACCACCTGGAGTCTAATGTCCCTGATGCAGGCTATAGCCCAGCTTGGGGTCGCTAGTGGGAAGAAGTGTCTACTCACCTCAACACACTAGTGAGGCAACTCAAACATCGAGTTTGTGTGCAGTATAAGGAAAAGAATATAATGGCAGGTAACACATGCTCCTTTTACTTTTCCAAAATTCTTTGCACCATGACAGAGCTTGCCTGCACACAGGTGAGGCGGCCAGAACACTCCGTTGCAGATACTCTGACCAAAGTGGCAATTGAAGCTCAAATTTATTACTCCAAATTGTATCGCTCTAATCCAGTTGAACTGGCCAAAGTTAGATTTTCTCAAAAGCGCACATATCCTCACCATTTCCTATTATCCAGAGTTAATGAATTTAATTTCTTGGAAAAAACTCTGGTCTGCCGTTTGTGGTGCACCGTACAGGAAATGCCCAGGTCCAGATGAGATTCCTTATGAGTTCTATAAGAAATACTTCAACTTTTTTCCTCCTGCTGCTTACCTCAATGAACCAGTGCTTGATGAAAATGCGCCTCCTCCCTGGGGCAAAGAGACCTACATGATAACTCTGTACAAGAAAGGAGATGAGCTGGACTTGGCCAACTGGAGCCCCATATCTCTTACTAACACAGATACTAAACTTTTTACTAAAATCATGGACAACTGCCTAGTAGTATTTGCCTCTGCTCCCATTTACCCTGAGCAATTTGTTTCATTCACAAGCGGTCTATTTGTGACAACATACATACTGTAGCCAATGTCTGCCAATCCACAGCTTCTGGAGCACTTGATTTTTAGACCAGCGTAGGCTTATGATAGAGTCAACTGGGATTACCTCAAAGCCTTCCTCCACAAGTTCCACCTCCCCCACCGTTTCATTAATTGGTGATTTTGCTCACGTGATCTGCCACAAGGGTGTGCGTGGCCCAGGCTTCCTATACAATATAGTCCAACCTCATAGGGGCCTACGCCAAGGGGACTCTTTAAGCCCATTCTTGTATAACTTCAGCCTTGACCAACTTTTACGCAATGTAAATGCCCGCCTTACTAGTGTCCATGTGCAAGGTCAAGCACCAGTCAAGATGTTGGTTTTTGCTGATGATTGTGTAGTTGGGTGTCTAACAATCATGATGCACGCGCGCTTGAAGCTACTATCCAGGTTTTCTTCAGGGTAAGTAATGCTGCACTTAACGCCTCCAAAACTGAAATCATTCTCTTTGGTTGGTACTAATCCCGCTGGTCACCAGCGCCCCGTTTTCTCCCTGCTTCAGCAGCCAGCTCAAGGGTTTTCTTGACCCATCCATCCCAAACTGCCCCGCTTGTGCTCCCCTTTGTGCCAAGACCCACCTTTAGTCCAATCCGCAATTGGGGTGTGGCTGGAGGCGGGAGAGTATGCCTCAACGGTGATGGAGCACCATATCCTGGACAACGTTATAAAACATATAGCTTCCCTCAGAGCTCGCCTAACCTCCCTTACAGGCAGGGTAGTGCTAGCCAACTCTATGTTTCTTTCTAAATTTTGGTTAGGGGCCCACGCTATCGCTTTTCACTCATATTTCTTCACGTCATTATACACCCTTCTGCAATAATGGCTTTGGTTAGTCCGCACACCACCAGTGCGCCTGAATGTCATGTTTGGCCCTCGCCATAGTGGTGGTATGGGACTGCTCAACTTTGAGGCCCACGCCGCCAAATTACTTGGCACCTGGATCGCTGCAGTCACTAACCCAACGATCTCAGCCCAGCACTGGTCACACATGGCCCGCTCCAACTTCTCCCACGCCCTGGACCTCAGTAATCCTACCCATCCTCATTCCCTGTTAAATTATCTTACCTCACACCCTTCTGCTGTGGGCCCGCATGGGACGTCGCCCCATTTTAAAAGAATTCTCCTCTTCATGTGAAGCACTGAGTAGAGGATTTGCATCAGTGTGCACACCACCCATAGGGGTTAACCTACTTCCCGGTTTACCAAGGAAGTACAAGGACTACCCATTCTGAACGGAATGATACCCATGAGGTCCCCTATCATAGCCAGGGTGGACTACCTGGACATGTTGGACATCCCCTACTCCCTCGAGACCCAGAAAGCCATTTGAGTGTACATCCACCACCCTCTTCTGCAGCCACATATTCGTTCCCATGTGTGTCACTGATTGAAATGGGTATACTGTATTGCCAAGCGCTCTAATGCTTTTCACTCATCTTGTGTCATGTGTGACCAGTTTAAACTTTGGTTCACCGCCTGGAAGAGTGCGCTCCATCAAAAACGATCTGGCGTGAGGTTCAGTGTCTCTTTTTCCAGGATCAAACACAGCCCTTCAGCCTATCTAAGGACAGCTTTGCCTTGTCCTTGAATTCCCTATACAACCTTCCCTCCAAGCCTTAGTGGTTGCAATCGCTATGTGGACCAACCACACAATTGTCTTGGACGCTATTTTATGCTCTACTCCCACCATCCAGGAAGCTGTACGCCAGTTCCAGTTGCACCTAGTGGACCACTTTTAAGCATGATTATTTGGGTACCTTCATCCCATCGCCGTCAGTTGGTCTCATCCTGGTTTCCAGTTTGTTTCATCACTTCAGACCTGTTCCTGCATACGTGCTCAAAAGTGGCACAAGCCCCTACACAAGAGACCCCCCCTCCGTTTTTTGGTGTTCCTGCTGGCAACAGGAGATAACGTTTGCTTCTCTGGGGTGCCTCTTGATGATAAAGTTCTTTTAGTTTGATTATCAGAAGTGTCCATCCCCTGGTCGGCCTTCCCTGAATAAATTTAAAATTTAAAGATGTTGCAGCCTATGCCCTTCGTTTTGCCAGCCACGTTCCTTGAAATTAGGCCAAGAAGATTCCAGACTCTCCCAGCTTCCATCACTAAATATGCTTTTTTCTTCCAAGAAGCTCATAGTCATTATCTTCAGGATGACATCCACTCCCTGCATGATTATACCATTTCTGGCACATCCCATTAGTATCTTCCCCTGATGGCTTTAATCAGGAGCATGATTTGGCAACCCCCACCTAGTATCCCTTGCTTGATGCCAGATCATATGTACAATGTTATTGACAAAGCCCATTGACAAGCGCTTGTAAACCAATCTTCCAGCTCTGGTGCCATATTGGAATCATTTTGAGTTATTTTCTAACTTCCTTTTCTTGTTCTGTTGCTTCCCTCACCAATCTGGGGTATTGTATCAGGCAAGTACCAAATTTTCATCTTAATTCCCTAGTCACATTCTCACAGGGATCAGCCTCCACTCAAAGAAGTTGGCTTTAAGTAGGTCTAACCCTAGCTAGCATCCTATATCACATAGATTTTAATTGTTTGTTCACTCCTACTGAGATATATCCTCCCTCCCCTTGAGGCAACATAGGCGGAATCATCCCTGAGTTTAGGACAACTAATAAAAAATTATAAAAATATGTCTTTTTTCTGTGCATTTTTTATTTTTTTCGCTATATTTTTATCAGTCTTTTATTTTTCCTTTCTTTTTATATGGGACATGGCCTTCACTAGGTTCAGAGGTCCTTCTTTTTCTATTTATTCCCCCAAACTGGTCCCAAGGTATACTTTGACCTACCAGTTTTCTATGATTCAGAGGTTTTAATTGTTAAGACTTAACCATCTATTTTGGTTCAGTGGTCCTTTTTTGAACTTACCAAATCATCAGGACATAACCATCTAAATGATTCAGCGGTCCTTTGGGAATACTCTTATTATTATTTTTTTCTATAATCCACTGCTTTAAATAATTAGCATGGACTCAATTCACAATCCTTTTATCCAAGAGGTTCTTGATGGAATAGGCTTCTGTCACCATCTTGGCAATAATCTTGAATGGACCTGACCACAATCATCTAGCTTGTTTCTTCTATAAAAACCAAGCATATTTCAATAGGCAACTTTTTCGCCTATTTGTGATTCTGATAAGGCCAGACATTCTTATCATCTGTCATTTTTGCCTTGATTTATTTCTTTGAGGTCATATAAAATGCTTGCAATTGCATCTTAATCAGGCTATTTAACAATAAGATCAGGTACTTCTTAGAACTCATCCCCAATGTTGGTTTTACCACCAAATATAGAATTGATGGCAAATTTGTTCTTCTTTCCATATAGTAACTCAAATGGCGTCTTTACCATTGCCGTATGATGACTTATGTGTATGCAAACGTCAACAAACTAAGGTACATTCCCCATGCGGAAGTTCTCACTGTGACCAGCTTCTTCAGCGTCGCAGCTACCGTTCCATTGATCCACTCTACCATTCCGTTTGTCTCTGTCTGGTAATGTACAGACACAACTTCTTGATCCCCATTATTTCATTCAATCTAGGGATCTCATGAGACGTGAAATTTGTTCCATTGTCACTCAACAAGACCTGCAAACATCCATGCCAATATACTACTTGATCCAGGATAAACCTTGCAGTTCTTGTAGCGTCTACTTTCTCCAGGGCCTTCGTTTCAACTCATCTAGTCAAATGGTCAATTGCAACTATGATGTATTTGACTCCCCTCAGTAACAATGGTTAATGGTCCCATCACGTTGATGGACACCAAATGCCAAGAAAATCCAGGGCGGACCAGTCTATATTCAGTCATGTACTTGTGAGGCTTGTTCAACTGGCACTCACCACAACAAGCCAGATAATCTGCTACATCATGTTTGATAGACTCCCAGTAATAGTAATGGCGAATGTGATTGGTCATCTTCCTTAGGCCTCCTTATCCAACAATCTTATGCGTGGCTTGAATAATAGCTGCTTGTTCCAACGGTTTTGGGAATAGTAATCGTTTTCCATCAATTTTATTTTGAAAGCTTATCCATTCATGGTCTCTGTGTTTTCTAATGCTTTATGAAGTGCACTTCGATTTCTCTAGGTTTGTTCCCAATTTATCCTTTAGCCATTCTCTTGAATAGCTCATCCGCTTACTGGTATACCACTTGGACCATTAGTAACCTTAATAAGCCATCTGTATTCTGATAAGAAGCTCCCAATCAGTGGACTATCTCATAATTGTAAGCCTGTAGCTTCAATGTCCATCAGGACAGTCATCCTTCCAGTTTTCTTAGATTGTGTGGCCAAAGCAACGAGAAGTGGTCCATCACCACTTTGAAGTGCGTTTTTATGAATATACACCCAAAAATGTTTACATGCGTAAATTACCACAAGGCATTCACACTCAGTCACGGTGTAATTCCTTTTAGCTGCTGATAATGTCTGGCTCACATAGCTATTAAATGTTTGTCCCCAAGTTCATCCACATGGCTCAGGATGGCGCCGATTGCCATTAATAAAGCATCAGTCTGTATTATAAATTTTCAATCAAAATTTGGATAATTTAATATCATAAAATATATCAAATACCAGCATAATTCATCGAAAGAACTTAAAGCCTCTTCATTCCAAATGAATCCTTCTTTCATATCCTTTAGCAATTGAAAGAGTTGCTTGGCTATTCTCACAAAAGTTTTGTATGTATTGTCAATAATATCTGATTATTTCAAGGAACTTTTGGATATCTTGGACGCTTTTGGTACAGCCATTCGCTCTATGGCCTCAATTTTCTGGTCTTGTGGCTGAAGTTCACTAGAGTTGATAATTAGTCCAGATAATTTTAACTCTTTCATGAAGAAGTGGCACTTCTTCCGCTTGATATTCAGGCTATCTGAAGAAAAAATCTTAAAGACTACTTTCAAGTGACGTAAATGGTCAGTAAATGTCCTACTGAACACATTTATATCATCCAAGTACACCAGGACGCATGACAACTTCAGGTCATTTAAGATAGCGTCCATTGCCCTCTGGAACGTCGCAGGCGCACTACATAGACCTTAGGACATCCTCGTTGGTTGATACAGCCATTGCGCGATAATGATTGTGAATTTCTCCTGCTTCCATTGGCAAATCAATTTGCAAATATCCCAAAATTAGATCCCTTGTGGAGAAATACTTTGCTTCTCCCAATTGAACTAATGCATAGTTGATTTGTGATAGTGGATAAAATTCTTATTTGATAACTTATTTAGCTTCTGATAGTCAATCACCACCCAATTAGAGCCATCAAACTTTTCATGATCAGGATAGGGCTCGCCCAGGGACTTGATGATGGAACTAGAAGCCCATGCTTCACTATATTTCTGATTCTTCTTCCACTACTGCTTTGGCTGCCTTTGACCTTTGAATTGGTATAATACTTATTGGCAAATTTTCTCCGGTGTTGTCTTGGCGGATGACATTCCTCGCACATCCCAAATTGTGGTCGTCCTGGGCAAATACTTCCTAATACTTGTCAAATACTTTGAGCACTCTTACTACTGTCTGTCCATCAGATCAGCGAGTTGCTCTCAGTTGAACAATAGATTGATACTCTTGACAACCCATGCCAGAAACACCAATTCATTGAGGGTCCCAAAATCATGGACCAATAAAAATCAATATTTTTCTATTTCTCTTTTACAATGAGACTTTAGCCTACAATTAAGTTCAGAGGTCCTTCTTTTCCCCTTCATCTAAACTGGTCCTGGGGTATACTTTTACCTACCAGTTTCATGGATTAAAATCTTAATATTTCAAGATTTAACCATCTAATTTGGTTCAATGGCCCTCTTTTATACTTAGCCAAAATTATTAAGACATAACCATTTTAATAGTTCAGTGGCCCTTTGAGAACATTGCAATAATTTTCTTTTAGGTCCAATACTTTCAGTTTTTAGTATTGACCTTCTTCACTATAAGACCAGCACCACTGTTCCTCAGTATAGGTAGTACTTGCCGACTTTGGCAATACTCATAATGTTTCCATTCAATGGACCTTCAATCTCTAACTTAACGTTCTTCTGACAGGTCCTAATTTTATTTTGTATTTCAGCTTATGATGCTTAAGTCTTTGTAAATCACAAATATGTGAATTCCTCATCAATTGTCAGCTTCATTCAATTTCTTTTATCATTTTTCTCTTAAAAACGATTTTTGGCATTAGTTGCCATCCAAAACGTTTGAGTAGAATCACTTATGGATCTGAAAACGATCTCCTAATCATACAGATTGATATGGTAACGTTAATATTTTCCAATCTTGTCTTTAATTGATGATGCTCATCTCCAGAAATTTCTGACTAATTGATTAATATTATTGGGTCAAATGAAATCCTCCACTATTTTGTATCAATTATTTCCTGTTTGACATCTTTCTCTTCATTGGCATAGAAATTCAATATTCTTAATTGATTGCTTCTCGTTTCAATGCCATCCAATGTCTCATCTAGTGTCTCATCTAACGCCTCACTACTTGGGACTATTATAAGTGGACCCAATTCCAACCCAAGTTGGCCTTGCTGAGAACCTTAAGTAGATGTCTGGTGTAACATGTTTTCTGCAACGCTAGACAGTTCCATATCTAGGCTGCATGTCCTATTCACAAGCTTTGAGTATCTTCTTTGGCGTCATTCGCCATATAGAGGTCACATTCACATTGCCAATTCTTCAGTTCTTTGATTTTAGTAACTCTATCCTCCAAGGCAGCAAATTCTCAATTATCCACAAAGTTAAGGCGATCTTTTTAAAGGTTGCCAACTCCATTCAGAGCTTTCTTAACTTATCCTTGTACAACATCTTGCAATAGTGTATCCTACTCAACTACACCCATGCAGTGAGCACTAATTGTTAAAATTTAAGGGGTTTCACTGCTTGGTCTGAATGATAACCCCTAATTGATTAACTAAACACGTTTGATGTGTGCACTCTTTGCATTGTCTGATAACATATGATAGTCAATTGATAATAGTATGAAGATTATCATCCCTAGTTGAATAGATAACCAGTTCTGGTCCAACGCTTAACCTGTATTTCAAATAAAAATACCCCTGATGTCTTCAGTAGGGATTTGTACCCTTATCCGCCTAACTTGATCCACCCTCAGATCCTTAGTTTATGGCCTTTCTCTCGTGTTCCAAAGTCAGCAGCAATTTTCATCTCAGCTCAGCTTCTCTTCTTTAGGATCTTCAATCCTTACTCTTTATTCTACTAAAGAGTCTTTAAATAAAGCACACAGCAATAATTTCCTGAAGATGAATAGAACAGAAACTAATATTAAATTCTACTATTTACTCCTTTATTCCAGTTTTTTATTAAAGTTATTATCTGGGGAATTTATAAAGGAATTTAACACCTAATCTTTGTTTGGCGCTTCAACCAGGAAATGGCAGCCGTTGCCATTGAATTTCCATTTATCATCTTACCAGCAATGGTCTTCCCTACCTTCTTTAGGATTCCTTCATCTGACATCCTCATGACCTAAAACAGAAAGAGTCAGAAAACGTGTCCCTAATGTTTTCCACTCAATCCAAGTGAATCATCCATAATTGGCTAGCAACCTGCTTAGGTAATGGGACTTGTTACCCATTATGGCAGGTCGTGAACCAACTGATTGATCCACTAGTTGCAGGCGGCATCACTTGCCTCGAAACTTGCTCCTTAAATTCCCAATTGGTCAGTGATGAAACCTGACTGATCCCAATTGGTAAACCTGATAGGTAATCATCAATCAACTATCAGATGCCCCCATTTTTGTTGGTAAATCTGCCTAATAAGATTTTAAGCATTCACCTGGATTGATCTAACGGATCCAAACTAGACGAATTACCTAAAATCCCCCAAACATTATTACCTGAAATCAGGGTCAACTGATATCCGATTCACTCGCCATAGGGAATTATCCCCTAGCAATCCATGGTAATCTAGACGGCTGGAAAGGTGAGCAAAAATCAACAGTAAGCAGTATCAAGTTCTTATTATCAACGGGTACTGAAACTTCTTCTTCAGGTACAATAGCTCCAGGTTCATTAGAGGCCAATGATGTTTTTTGAGGCGATATAGGGATGTAATTATGAAGTGCCTCATCCTTCGTGAAGATGGTCCTTTTTCTACCACATTGGCAAGACTTTTCTAACAGGGCTTCAAGTGTGATGGAACACGTTGCAGTTAGTTCATTAAGTTTGTGGATACTTTTGAATTTTGACAACATGAACCCGTGGACAGTTAGAACATACAATAGCGGTGGCTCTAAGATGTAGAGTCAATGCAGGTACTTCATTAAGAACTTCCTTAATTTCCCAATAGCATGTAAATCCATTCTTCTAGCTGATGATGTTCATTGGAAACTCAAGACACAACTTCAACGCAGAGGTAAATGATGTTATGGCGTCATCCAAGATAATGCGGTGCGTGGTTACTAAGGGCTATACTTGGTCATAGAATTGGCTGGAGGACTCCACATGGCTCTCCCCTTTATTAAGGCGAATCCCACGAACTCTTGATTTTGGTTGGCCAGGGTTTGTTTGCTACCAAAATCCTGGATTAAGGCTGTATGGACTTGTTCCCATGTGTAGCATTCCTTTATATGGGGAGTTGTAATCTCCCAAGAAGTTTTATTCAGGAAGAAATAAATATTGTTCACCTTCTGACAGTCAATTGCCTCTTCCATGGAACTCTCATAAGTATATAGGAAAGAAGCAATACTTTCTTGACTGGGGGTGAACTTCTCCTAAATACTAGACTTGAAACTAGTTACTAGAGGAGTTAAATGAGTATTGACACCAGAAACCTCTGCAGGCCAAAAAATTTCAGTTTATGCTTAGTTGCGAGGAGCCTGCTAATCCAACCGTCATCTCAACCCTTCAAGGTCCTTTTAGATGTTCCAGGTTAGGTTCATTGAAGTAATGGAGGCATTATGAGCAAACTGACCTTTTAATGCTTGGATGTTGGCGCGCTGAATAAGAATCTTGGTCTCTAAGTTGTTCAAGGTTGTGTCAAATCTTGACAGGTTTTGCTCCAACTGGGAGATGCGTTTATTGGTGAGCTTTATGGATGCGCTAGAAATATAAATCTCATCTGACAAGGCCTCAGTAGAGACCATAAGTTTGAGAGGATCTCCGCCACCCAAAGTTTGCACCCCTGAGCCACATTGCAGATTTGATCCCACAAGGCGGCGGGGGCTGTCAAAACGTCCTTTTTCCGGGAGTCTTCAGGGTCGCTTGGAGTAGGCACTGTGGGACCACAGGGCCCTTGAAGCCCACAGGGACCTTCTGGTCCCCTAGGCCCCTAAGGCCCTTCACTTCTGGAGGCGGTCATGAGAGATTAGCTTCTGATAGTGCTGCTGAAGAGTCTAAACCAATTTTTCGACTTTGTTGAGGCGTTAATTACAGCCAACATTAATGAGTCATACATTCTGATGAAGCTGATCCTCCAGGTAGCCATAAATTCCGATATCTAACGCCGCATGTTGATTGTGTGCTTTGTTGATAAATCAATGGTTATTTCAATGGCTTCACAATTGTCATATATGAAGGAGGAGGCCGTTTATAGAAATTAACAATGTGGGAGTGTGAGGTTTGTTTAAGCCCTAGTTGTCAGGAGACTTCGTGGTGGTGCAACCTGAAAACATGTAGGTGGTGATGGATGCGTGATGGACGAATTTCTGGAGATAATGTTTAACCCTAAAGTCAATCCTCCTACTAGAAATAGAGCCAAAAGTGTTTAGATCCTGCATCATGGATGGCATCAAAGAAGGATGGGAGCGACTGGACTGCCTCCCAGGTAATAAATACCATTATATAATTGTTGGATAATTTCATTAAGGATCTCATATTGAAGTTGATACTAGTTACTGTCAATGGAAGGTAGAGTAAACTAATTGGCTTGAAACTCTAAGTTTCATGCTGCATGGGAAGTACTTCATATCGCGAGGTGCTAATCCATCAACTAAACTTCTTAACTGATCAGCAGGTTGATTTCCTTGTGTGCTTTTATTCTCCATTGTTTGTGATAGACGTTTTCACATGGACAGCTTAGAGTCCCTGTATTGATCACTACTTCTCTCAGCGTAAAAGTTCTATTTACTGACGCCAAAGTTCAACAATGATATTAAGCTGTAAACTGGCAGAAAGGTCAAAAAATAAAAAAGATGGGGTGAAAAAGACTACCTTATTAAGTTAAAAAGTGTCAATATTCTTAGGGAGTGTGGTACTTGGTGCCTCAGGGACTTTCATGGCCCAGTATAAACAGTTTCTTTCACTGCCTACTGGATCAACCACCTGGTCAGCACACTCATTGTTCTGCGTTGTCCTCATGACCACAACACTGGGGTCGTGCCTCTCAGGGTTTGGTAAAGTGGAGATGGGTTTTTTGAAGGCGTCTCCATCAATTCTCATGCGCATGATGCTTTTTGATCAAATCTTGTATCAGTACTTTCACGATGAGGTTCTGTTTGTGGTGGTTTGAAAGTCGACTTATTGAGGTTCAATTTGGTGGTAGGAATTTCAAATTGCTCATCATCATAGATCATGACAACTGCCAAAATGGCAAAAATACTCAAGTTTAATTCCCCTTAGATGCTACCCATTTAAAAAATTTCCCATCTACAAGATCCCAAATCCGTTTAAGCATTGATTTATATGGTGCTATCCTTTGATTTCACTGTAAATTTTAATTTATATATACAATATGACTCTTACCTTTCATTAAATCCACACTTTTTTTGAGTTTGCGCTTCCTTTAACAATCAAAATGCTTGTTGAAACCGGCTCAAGAGCGTCAGATTCTTAAAGATCATGTAGATAAATCAAAAGCTCAAATTATTTAAAAAGCCATACTTTGACCAAAACTCACAAAAGGTGAGACAAAATTCAGTAGTAGGGGTTTTATTAAGGTATATAAGCTAGAACGTGCAGTATTAAGTGCTACCAAAGGCTCACTAGACTTGCTCAATTAATTCTCCTAGTAAACCAATACTTCTTAACTTTCAATAAAGTTTCCCCTACCCTTCACAAACCTCTTCAGATATTATCGTTCTACAAGCGTTCTTGTTGATGCTATAGTGATCAAGCAGAACTCCATAATTGGTAAACTAAATTGATGACATAAAAATTGGGACAGATAACCATAAGTTAGAGGTCAGAGTATTTTCCTAGAAAAGAGTTAATCTTCTGAACTTAGTCAAATTATGACGGGATGTTTTAGATAAATAATAAAAATCCTACTACTGATGTTTTATACTGACATAGAACAATAAGGAGTAATTCTGCTGAACGTAATGGGAAGCAATAAAAGTATACACCATGGCGTCAGAAGCCAAAAGAGTAAGTAATGAGGGGTTGTTTTGGTGGGGTTTTAAGATTTATAAGTAGTATAGTAGTACTTTAGGCTACTGCTTTATAAAAAACGGGCATCAGGACATAATAACAGCTGTCTTGCTTAGACTTGCTATCTATTTTAGGTACAATATGAGTTTATATAATAATATGATATCCAGATGGATGATCAAAACTGATTACAACTTTCCCCCACTTGATCAAACATCAGGTAACAAAGATGCGTTTGGGCAGCTAACTTATTTTTGGGCCAGAGACCATTGGCCTAGAACTCAATTGAACTTTTCTCAGAACTTTGCATGCACCTTATTGATGAGGTGAGCTTTAACAAGATTCTTCAGAGTGTATTCGTCTGTAATGTCTTTTCAATGATCTCAAAAGGCCTCTCAATTTTGCTCCAGCTTACTAGTTTGGCCAAACTCATGATTTCCATAAATATAAAAAGAGTTTATCTATAGTTTGTTGGGATAATGGCCATCAGTCCAAGTTATTTGGTTCACAAGATAATATTTTCTGAGCTAATGCATTTAAGTATGCAGCACTTTGTAGCTGTATCGAAATCTGCACCAACGTTTCCAAATATTTATTGTGAGTCATGGCTGCTTGACTGAGAATAGAATATAAAATTGAGGGAACCACTGTTTGTTTTCCATATAGTAATGCAAACAGGGAATGCTCTATGGTGGATTGATAAGAGATAATATAGGGAAAGACGGCGGAAGGCAAGAATAGGTTCCAATTAGACGCCTTCGTCTTAATTATCTTATGAAGAATCCCAACAAGAGCACTGTTCATTTGTTTGAGAGTGCCATCGGTCTCAGGGTTGTGGAGTGTGGGCAACATACCATGTATACCCATTAAATCTTTCAGCTTGAAAATCTTCTGGGACATAAAGTTAGTCCCATTTTCCTTTAAAAAAATTGGGATCCCAGCTGATAGATAACGTCATCTAAGATAGACTTTTCTGTAGTCATAGCACTCACATCCAAGACCGTTTTGGCCACCCATTTTTGTGATGTGATCAATAGCCATTAGTATATATATTTAAATTGACTTAAAGTGTTAGTCAATGGGCCCACTACGTCCATAGAAACAGTATGCCATACATATTTGGGTTAAACCAACTGATAAGAGGTGGCTTTTTAATAAGGCCTCTCCACTTGAAATTTTCTTGCAAAAGTGAAGAGTCTCAAGAATGGCAAAATATTTTGACTCCCAGTAATGATGCTGTTTCAGTAGATCAAATTTTTCTTAAACCTTCCTGTCCCATCGCCTTATGGGCCCTGGTAATATTATCATTTTGCTCAGTGAGTTGGGTTATTTAAAATTGCCGATTATTTTGTACATTGCAAAACCTCCATTTTGAAAAATGAAGTCTTTACATAAATTTTCTACGCATCTCTGAACTTCCACAGGTTCAATATCATTATGTTGAGTTAGCAGCTTATTAGTTATTTCATAGGCCACATCAGCCACCTAAGCCACATTAGGCAGTTGAGATGGCCTATTAGCATTTTGATGCTTAATGCCAGGGCAGTGCTGAATGTCAAAATTTTAAGCTTGTAATTTCAAAGTCCAGCTATCTAGGCTTCCTTTGAGCTCTTTTAGATTTTGCAACCAGTGTAGAGAAGCATGATCAATTACTACAGTAAAATGTACTTCATGGACATAAATCTGGAATTGTTTAATCTCTTTTTTCAATTGATAACCAAATTGAAGCCAAATTTAGATTTTTTTAAAAAAACACAAAAAATCGACTGCTTGATTGAGCCAAATACTTACCAATGGTGATGCAATTTAACCTGCTGCCCTGGCTTGGGGTGGTGGTGCGCCGCCATCTGGCATCTTTTGGATGCTACCAAAGTGCGTCTGGGCTGGATCTGCTAGTGCTCCTAACGCTACCAGGCGTTATGTCCCCCTCAGGACTTGGCTCACCACCTTGAAAGCTCCCAGGTGGTTCTTATGGAGCAATTTGTGTTTCAGCCTCTGGGTCAAATATGGGAATCTTTTCCCATATGCAAGCGCGGCCATCATTGAGATGGCCATGGCGGTTTTCAAACCCGCCAGTTACATTGAATTACGCCCCTTTAAGGGGTACGTTGACCTCGGCTTCCACTCTGAAGCTGATGCAGCAGCAGCATCTAAGCTGCAAATCATTTTTAGAAACATCCTTATTTTTACCATTTGCATGTGGCTCATGGATGAAGCCACTTTGTGGTCCAGATTATCAAGTTGCTCTACCATCTCTCTCCCAAACGCCTCTGCCATGAGCTCATGGAGGGTTTGCCTGTTTATGGCACAGATCCCTTGTTGCAGTTTGTGCTTCCCAATGGGGTGGAACTGTTGGCAGGTCCTCACAACATTGCAATTATCCGCTCATTTCATCATGATTCCCATCTTGCGATCCCCCCTGCACTGTGATCAGGTCCGCCCCTGATCACCCATTATGGGCGCACGTCAAAAATGGCCACGCCATTTGCCCCTTGTGAACAAACTTGAACATATAAAGTTCAAGTGCCCCACAGCTTCCGCCTCTGCCACTTCTGCTATTCCTCATTCCAGTGTTGAGTTTGTACTGCTTCGCTTCAATCCTTCAAATGTGTCTTAATCCTCCCACCCTCAACCTTGGGGAAATCTGGTGTGGCTCTCAAAGTGGCAACCAATAAATATAAATTTTTTATTTTTTTATAGAAATAATTTGATTAGATTACTTAATCCTGATTCAATGACTGAACCAATTTCAGCTGAGCTACCATGGCCAACTTTTTGCAATCAATCAATTCCTGCCATCACTTCAATTTCGGTGGCTGGCCCAGCATTGGCTGAGCTAAATCCATTATAGACGCTCAAAAGGATTGATGAGGATGAATGGCCGTATCATTTGAAGCCAAATTTGCTTTGGAGGAGTTCTTTGTTAACCCTCCTGACTCGCATCTCTGCCATTTTCACCCTTGAAACGGGTTTCCAGCTTATAAAAATATTGTTAAAATGGCAGTTGAGGCTGCAGCTGCCCCTGCTAACACCCTACTTCACCAGCATCCTCATAGGGAGATGGAGCCCATTGTTGAGGGTATTCCCATACCCAATTTTCCCCATAATTTTGAGGAAGATGCGAAGTATGAAATTGAGGAGCTTGCTTTTGGTGCAAGCCGCGCTTTGCAGCAAAAACTTCTCTTTTTGACCTCAATTATTGCAAAAACCGCTGGCGCATCAAGTCATTCAAGTGTGTGCCTGCTCTCATCAATTTCGCTGAGAACCAACTTACTTAATAAGTTGAGTCATTAGACACTGTCAGTCTAATCAACAAAGAAAACCCACAATTATACCTCCTTATGCCTCAAGTCGCTGATGCTACTACCCTGATGTTGTCCGCCATGGTCAGCCAGCTATAGTGGGCGCCAGACAAAAGTTTCCCCAAAGCTTCCTCACCTTCTGATATGACTTCCTAGGCTATTAGCTGAGGTGCCATAATTAAAATTTTCTTATTTCTAATAATCCCTTTGTTTGGCCCATTTGCAGATAAAGATGCATGATGACTCTTCCTTTTGTGTTGGGCACCACTAGTGCTAAAAAAACTCTGTAAGTATTTACATGTGTAAATAACTCCCATGCACTCCTTCTCATTAACATATAGTTCCATCCATGAACGTCCAAGGTTTGGCTATGATAAGCCACAGGATGCTCAATTCCATTGGAATCCATCTGAGATAACGCTGCCCTGATGGCAGTAAGTGAAGCATCCATCATAATAATAAATGGCTTTTTGATATTAGTGTGCATTACCAGGGGCGTTTGGGACAGGTAAAGCTGTAATTTATCAAAATTAATTTTAAAGTTCTTCCACTCAAAGGATACACCATTTTCTCAGGAGGTGAAGTTGAGGTTCACCTTTTTACTGAAATTTTCTACAAATCGATAATAATATATAATCATTCAAAGGAACACTTGGACATCACACTTACTACCTGGTCATGACATGCGCTCAGCAGCTTCAACCTTTGCGGGTTGAGGCTGCAGGTCATTTTTTTGTTGATAAACCCCAGATATTCTAGTCAGTTGAAGAAAAATTGCACTTATGTCGTTTGTTTTCATATCTGCCTTTGCAAGGCGGCAGAAAATTTCTTCTAAGTGTTGTAAGCGTTCATTGAACGTTCTTGAAAAAAGATTAATATCGTCTAAATAAATGAGAACGCAAGAAATTTTTAGATCACCAAGGATTCTATCCATAGCCCTCTGAAAGGTCTTTAGGGTGTTAGACAGCCCTTGCAGCTTTCTAGGTGACTGATAGAGGCCTTGTGACGTAGTCATGGCGCATTTCTCCTGTTCCGCCAAGGACAGTTCTATCTGACAATAGCCCAATATTAAATCCATGGCTAAAAAGCACTGTGCACCGCCTAAACGTTCCAATACATCGTTGATCCATGGTAAAGGATAAGAATCCTTTTTGTGTGGTTATTCAGCTTTTGATAGTCTATAAATAAGCGGTTAAAACCATCTCTTTTCTTAGTGATCAACACAAGAGATTCAAAGTCCCTTATAATGCATTAGCAACCCGTGGCGCACTTGTTGATTAATTTTAGTGTTAACAACTTCATCCACCACTCGTGAACATCTAATTGGCCAAAGGCGAATGGGCAGATGGCTTTTATAATCAGTATGGTGGAGTACATCATTATCATAACCCAAATCACAATTGTCTTTTTAAAAAATAATGATTTACATTTTGAAAAGTGCCGGCTTTTGATTATTCTCCTCTTTAGTTAATACAGCTAAGCTTTCTTGTGACACTATAGAGCAAACGGTTTGCTTCACCTTGCCACTAAGGCCTAGCAATCTAAAGTGGCCAATATCAAAAACAGTTTAACTTCTTCAATTGGTAACATATGTGAAAAAGGGATAGTTTATTGTCACTTTACTTAAATAGGGTATGGATAAAAATTAGCTGATAGCACCTGAATTTCGCCATGGTTAGGTAGGATGCTCCCAGGAGCAGTGATAGGTTCCAAATTGGAATGACAGAACGGCGTTAAGATCTCACCATATAATCCTTGTGGGATTTACAACTTAATCTTAGTGCCCAATATTACTTGATGGCCTAGCGGAATGGTTATGGTACGGTTAACCATAGCAGAATCCTAGTAGAATCCGCAATCTGATTATGTAACTTCTATGTATGAGCTTAAATCCCCTGATAGTCTAAGGGCAAAATATCATCTTTGAGACTAGATTGCCACCCCCTGGATTTTGAGGCACTGGAGTCTCATATCTACGCTTGTAAAATAATGGCAAAGTTTGACCAAGGATCTCAGAAGTTTTACCTCAAATCAGTTGTGACGCAATGAGCTCTCATAAATGAGTTCCCAATAAGAAATCATAGTTTAGATTTAGATAGACAATAGCAGAAGTGTATACTACCAGTGAGCCAAATTGCAGCAGCAAATCTCAGTATGCTCCTTCTGAAATGGTGGACTGAGGGCCTGCTATATCATTGCTTTTGTGATAATTGTTGGACATTTACCTTTGCAGACTAAAGATAAGAATGCTGTAGGTTGAGTTCTGCTGAAAAAAAAAGAAATGCCAGTCATTTGCAATATTCCAATGTCATTAAGAGCTCGTTTATTAAAATTAATAATAAAAAAGTCGAGGAAATTGGCCAAAAGTCCCTGGCCAATTCTCAGTGGAACCCCGTTAATTGGGGAAACAGCAGTTCAAAACCTGTACAGGCAAAAATAAAATCAGCTGGTCATATTACTCCGCCCTCACCACAGACTTTGGGGGAATCATTGGAAGGCACTCCCCTGACCCCAAAGAAGTCCTTCAATGCACCTGCGTGGGGACCCCCCCTTTTTTTATAGGCTTGGTGTGGGTCCCCCAAAGTGCAAGAAATTTCTCAGGTGGTGATTGACTCAAGTTTATAAAAACATTACCTCATTGGTATGTTTGGGCCAATCAGAATTCCTCTTCCTTTGCTCTGCTGCCCTGACGTGAGTTCCCATGTTATGATATACTATTCCTGCATATTTCCTAATTCAGACTCATGCAGGATATTCTGAACATATTCCCAAAATTCCCCCTTGGCCTTTGAAATTACTTTACATACTAGATAGTTGGAGGTCAAGAAGTATTGTTTTAACCTTATTGCATGTTTAATAAAAATCATAAAATCCAATTTTATTAGCGCTTTAGTTATTTATTTAAATTTATATAAAAATTCTTTGTGAAATCCAGCAGGCGTCAAGCACTAAGCAAGCACAAATTGGCTGGATTCCCACAATAATTAAGGTCAGGAGAGAGGCCCAAGCGCTTCATCAGTTTAGTGTATACAATATTTACTAGTGCCCCACTGTTAACAATGATACGGACTTTACAATTAATTATGGAAATATTAACATATGTGCATTCAGAAAAATAAGGGTCTGCTGAATGTATTGTTAGGATCTCTAAGGTGTCCACTTTTTTTAAAAGTTTGACTTTTTAAGCCTAACTGAGTGCTAGATTCTAACTGTTGTTCAATAGGAAATGCTTTTAAGACCCCTTTTATTGTAAACATCTCCAGGAGTAATTGGAAGATCTTTTAGCACTAACTGTTGAGCATATGGCTGGGCTACTATTTTGGCCTCAGCTCAGTGGCACCTTTTTCAGTGCATAGGGTGTCATTTGACCATTTCTTAGTGAGTAATGGAAGTTTCGCTAGATGCGAAGAGCTTTATCATTTTCAGCTGGACAAAGGTAATATAGATGATGTTTTTCATTATAGGGATGCTTGTATAGGGGGCGGAAGTAAAGAATCCCAGTTCCACTCTGACCTGACTTTTCCCAAGCCTGCCTCATTCACTGGGCTCACTAAACAATTTTTTATTCTTAAAACTTACCTTTGGGCAATGATTGGTGGAAATACCCAAAAGTTTTTAATGAAAGCAGATGACCAGATTAAAGTCAGGTTTCTCAAATAGATGGCCATATGGCCAAGTTAACTCTTTAGTGGGGAATGATGCCCATGTCAGATGGTTTGAACAATTCCCGCTGGCTTAAATTTGGCGATTCAAAAGTGATAACGCAGCAGTAAAGATAATTCACCATATGTAATATCATTTTCTTTGTTCATTACCAGTATTAAACCCCAATTAACTCAGTATAGGGCTCACAGATGTGCGAAGAGAAATATGAGCATCAAACTCATTAACGACGTTAGCCCCATACAGTGTTTGTGCTTCTAAGTAGAAGCGCTCAACAAAGACTTGGATAGACTCATCTTTCTAAGTTAAAATTTTGAAGAACTCCATCTTACGCGTTGTCATCCTTTCAGCTCCGCCAAACACTTTGAAAAAAGAAGGGCCTTGGAGTTAGAATAAGACAACACAGATTTCCTAATTTAGGCATAACGAGCATTTGGCTCTCATAATCTAATGAAATTATTACCACTGACAACTTAGCCTTATCAGGCATTCCAGTCATACTAATATCAAAGAGGTCCAAAAACTGTGTATATATGCATTCTTATTAAACTTTGTAAATTTATTGGGTGACCATAAAGTGGCTATCTTAGACAAGTAGCCTGAGGGTTTGCGAGGATCTAACACATCAGTGATCTGTCATTATATTAGATTGCACTGAAGCTCCTACAGTCAGCTCGGTGGAGAAAACATCTAGTGGATTACACAGTCCCTGCAAACTATCCCCTTCACTATTTGCATCCGTCAGAAGGGTTCTCTGAGAAATTTTACCTGTATGACACTGACAACTGTTTTCAGAAAATTGGTGACATTCCGCTTGAAATGCGAAATCCATTTGATCAATAGTTTGGTTAGGGGCCTGAATATCCGCCTTAAAGCCATATTCTACTCCTCTAATGATCCTACTTGCTGTTCCAATTAATTAATCTGACGACTATGGCCCAATATGATTTCAGAAAGTAGGTTATGTGAGTCTTTAATTCCGCCCATAGCTGACCACGCTCGTCAACTTGATTCAACAGGGCCTCAGGTCCAGACTCATCAACGTTCCTAATATGTGCTAACTCTTCCAAAAAGTAACTTCCAACTAAGTGACCAGAAACCATACTGGAGACAATGTTAGATAGAAAAACAGGGTGTATCCCCTGTAGTGTGTACCAAATGCTGAAACTGGCACAAGATATTTAGATTCCAACTGCACAGGTAGATAACCCGAGACCAGAAGTATTGTAAAAAGACAATACTTTGACCGGAAACTCACAAAGTAAGAGACAAAGTTATGTTGTAGGGGTTTTGTTTGATTAGATAAGCGAGCATCTTATAGTATCAAGTACTGTCAAAGGCTCATAGAATTGCTCAAGTAACTCTCCTAATAAGTTGATACTTTTTAAATTCCAAAAAAGGTCCCCCTTCCAAACGCATTCCTCTTCAGATATGATTTTTCTACCAGCGTTATCATTGGTGCTTCTCTAGTGACCAAGCAGCATGGCAAATTTGGTATACTAGATTGATGACATCCAAATTGGGTCAGATAGCAAAAAGTTAGATGTCAGAGTATTTTCCTTGAAAAGTGTTAATTTGCAAGATTAGTCAAATTATGGCCAGACAGATTGGATAAAGAATTATCCTACTACTTATGTTTTACGTTGACACAAGATGATAAGGAGTAATTCCACTGAACAGAGTAGATCTTTAATAAAATAATTCCATGGCGTCAGAAGCCAAAGAATAAAGTAATGAGGGTTGTTTCAGTGTTCTTTGGGATTTGCAAGTAGTATAGTAATACTTTAGGGTACTGCTTATAAAAGCAGGGGCATTGAGCATATGTCAGAATTGCAGATGACCACATAATCCAAACCTTTGACCAAATATAAGATAAAATGGTTTAATTTATAATTATATAGAATTGGCAATAGTGGCCAATTGATGAGAATATCGTCAGGAATTATTTCCAATGATATTAGAGGTCACCAGCTAATGAATTATTGTTGGACATCATCCTCAATGATATTTGAGGCTGACGACAAATAATTTCATCAGGCATCATCTTTGACAAAATTAAGCAATAATTTGATACTAAGATAACACCTGATAATCAAATTAAAGGGAATCGTTTAGAGCAGAATGGATTGGAGTCATTGAAAACTACCAAAACTTTCAAATGCTGGAGGAAGAGAAGAATTGTCATTGTCTGAAGCAATTGGTTTCAAGTACCTAATACAAATTGTTTGGTCTGCCAAACACCAAAGGATTATGCTGGCTAAATAACCTAAAGCAACAGTACCCAATGAGACCTGGTGCCTAACACTGATGGTCAAACCAGTATAGGAGCACAAATATTCTCATCAGACAGCTAAAAAGATGTGTGCCAATTCTAATTATAAAAACCCCAAATAATTCCCTAATAAATTAGATTAAAACTTGGTAATAACTTTATTGTTTAACATTGGTTGTTTAAACATTGCTCTTAAGAGAAGAGTGCAAGGATCAGATATCCTTAAGTTGTTTTTATCAAAATCTCCGCTTGGCTCTGCAAAGGGAATAGGGAAAGTGTTCCCTACCAGTGTCAAAATATCTTCAAGAGGAATAAGCACCTGTCTAGCGTTGGACAATACACTCAACGTGGCTTTTGGGATTCAACTCTAATAATAGTCCTCATACTATTATTGCCCCAGTCTATCAGATTCAATCAAATAATCAACGCAATTATCCACAAATCTGTGCAGGTGAAATCTAGGGCCAGAAGCGAGCCAACAAAAGCCCACGATTTTAACATGGGTGCTCACTACAGGGGTAGTTGAGTTTAAAAATTCTTTTAAAAAAACGATGTCTTATAAGGAGGAGCTTCAGAAGCTCTGGGTGGAACTACAGGCCGTCAATCAGTGTGCTCAGCTCATCATCTCAAGCCAATGTTAGTATATTAGAGGGGTGTATGATCAAAAAGGAGATGCTTAAACAATTGGGAATAGTTAATAATTACCTGTGCGGAAAAGTTGCCTCTTTGAAGCGGAAAAGAGGGCGAACTCATCAAAGAAATTTTATTTTAAAAAACTGAATGGTAAGAAGATAAAGAATGCATCCAGCGGTTTCATGAGGAGATAGCAAAAATAACCAAGTGAATGGAGAAAATTGGAAAAACATTAATGAATTGTGAACAATTTGAGGCAAATGTTGGAAAAGCAAAGGCATGTGAAACGCCAATTGGGAAGACCTCTCCACCCCAAAACATGTCTAAACCATCATCTGGTGTGTTAAAAATGACTCCCAAAGTCACTCCTATGGCTTCTTGAGTAGCTGGGTCAGGTTCTTCTATAAGCGGAGCAACTGAGGAATCTCAAAATACGCCAAAATTGCCCACCTTTTACCAAGTTAATGCCACGGCATTTTCCGCCTATTTGAGATGACCATGTTCAGCTATGCAGACTGTCAAAAAGTGGTGACCATAATGAACTCTTAGCACAGACTGCCAAAATCTAGTGCTACTCTCCTCAATGAAGATAATTGGTCATACACAGAAGCAAAAGCAGCTGTTATGTTGGAGTTTGGAGGCCCTACTTGGATAGCAAATTTCAAACAAGAGTTCATGGGTATCCAGTTCCGCAAAGATTAGGTCCTGGCTAGTTTCACCAACTGATTTTATCAAGAAGACCAGATTTTGGCAGGGGCAAAAGTTCTAGATGATTTTTATGCATGCATAGCCATTCAGGCGCCGCTTCAGCCCTACCACAAATTGCATCAGATTATGGCAGCAGCACTAATAACCAAAATACTGATCTCACAGATGGTGGACCATCTGAAGATGTTGAGAGCAACTTTTGATGCGCCCAATCAAACTTATAACGAAATTCCAACTGAGGATAATCACACATTGGTGGAATTAGAAGATGATTATTAAAAACGTTAAAAAAGTCAAAAAAGTTGTTATTCAGCAGAATCAAGTCATAATGGGGAAAACCCCTGACGGATCCAAGTGGAAGGATAAATCAACTAGCCACTATTGGAAAAATGGAGCGATGGGAAAATTTGCCGCCCAAAATTGTGAGAAAAAAATCATGGCAATTTGTAAATAGTGTGATTCCCTAAGAGGATGATGAAACTTCCCAAAAGTTAGGAAAAGGCCTTGCAGTCTAGATGCGGAGCTATTTAGCACTGCAAGAGAACCTGTTCCACCAGATATCTACATGGAATAAAGCCATTGGCAGGACCAGCTTGGGTTGTAACTGTTTCAGCCATGAGAAGTCATGAGGCGTTAAATGAGATCAGAAATGTATGGCGATTATTCCAGAGAATAGTGGATGAAGTTGGCCGATCTTTAATTAGTCGTTTAATGAGCAAAATGCAAGAAATGCCAAAAATAGTATCTGATATAGACAACTTTGGCAAAGAAAAAATGTTACCAAATTAATCTGTGTGAATAGTGGATCATTTAAAGATCTATCAGCAGATTTAATCAAAAGTTCAAATTAGCATTAAAAGCTGAGAAATAGGATCAGATCCTGACAAATTTGGATTGAGAAAAATGGATCAAATTAATCTGTGCACCTAGGAGATCAATTACAGATCTATTGGCAGAATTAATTAACGTTCAAGTTGGCAAATAATAGCAAAAAATAGGATCAAATTGAACTCCTATCTGCTTCCTCAAATTGATGATGCGCTTGATCACCTGGAGAATGCAATACTTTTGGCTATGGGGCTGATTTTGGGCTATTGAAAGTTGAATTGCCAAAAATAAAATCAGGAAAATGTGCAATGCTTACCGCACATGGACTATATTAGCCAACCAGAATGCCCCAAGGTTTATGCAATGCACCAATGACTGAAAAATCCAATTCAAATTTTTATAGGTGGAAATCTGCATTACTGCCAATATTGTATTCATCAGTAGAGCCAGCTTCAGGGATGAGCGCTGAACAATATCTATCCAACTGGCTAATATCCTGATTGAATTACAAACTTAGACATTTGAAACAACAATAAAAATTAAAAAAGGAAAAAAGAGTTGGATGCTTATGGATGGGGCTGTTCAAAATTATCAAGTTGGCAAATGATGCCTATACAATTGAATATTGAAGATGGTTGAATAGACAATAGGTCCATACAAAATAATTTTAGTATTGGGCTTAAAAGTATAGATATAAAAAAAGAAAAGTTAAAAATAATAAAAAAATGCATAAAAACAAAAAAGTAAAAAAATATTAAAATATGATTTTAATTTGAGCAGTGATGCATCTAGTGAAATTCCCACCTACTGAGCGTGGAGGAAGGTAAAATTAACGGGCATGAGTCCCAAGCATTGGCAGGATCAGGAAGGGATGAAACTAGATCTGCCATAATAGTCCCTATTAACGAAATGTTGAGACCTGTCCTGGGGTTGGTACAAGTGGCAAAGTGCCAGCAGAACCTGTCCTGGGGTTTGTACAGGTGGCAAGAGTGCCAACAAGACCCGTCCTGGGGTTTGTACAGGTAAACCAGTTGATCTCTTGCAACTAATGCAAAGATGGGACTGGTGCAGCATGATGTCATGGGAACCACGCTCAAGAAGAGGCGGCAATGGGTAGCAACCAAGGATACAAAGTCATTGAACTGAACATAGCATATGGGCGTTGAGTGTGAACAGACCTACACTACGCTGAGGATATAGAGATATGACAAACCAAATATGAGCTCCAGATGAGGCAGCTTCCATTCCTGAGGGTTCTATCTTCCATTGGATATCTGGTCAAGAAGGGGGATGTGTTGGAATTGCAGATGACCACATAAGCCAAACCTTTGACTGAATATAAGATTTGACAATTAAGTTATAACTGTAAAGGATTGGCAAAAGTGGCCAATTGATGAGAATATCGTCAGGAATTATTTCCAATGATATTAGAGGTCACCAGCTAATGAATTATTGTTGGACATCATCCTCAATGATATTTGAGGCTGACGACAAATAATTTCATTAGGCATCATCCCTGACAAAATTAAGCAATAATTTGATACTAAGATAACACCTGATAATCAAATTAAAGGGAATCGTTTAGAGCAGAATGGATTGGAGTCATTGAAAACTACCAAAACTTTCAAATGCTGGAGGAAGAGTAGAATTGTCATTGGCTGAAACAATTGGTTTCAAGTATCTAATACCAATTGTTTGTTCCGCTAAACACCTGAGGATTACGCTGCCTAAGAAACCCAAGGCAACGGTACCCAATGAGATTTGGTGCCTAACACTGATGGTCAAACCATTATAGGAGCACAAATATTCTCATCAGACAGCTGAAAAGTTGTGTGCCAATTCCAACTATAAAAACCCCAAATAACTTAATAAAAGCAGATTAAAACTTAATAATAAATTTATTGTTTAACATTGGTTGTTTAAACATTGCTCTTAAGAGAAGAGTGCAAGGATCAGATATCCTTAAGTTGTTTTTATCAAAATCTCCGCTTGGCTCTGCAAAAAGGGAATAGGGAAAGTGTTCCCTACCAGTATCAAAATATCTTCAAGAGGAATAAGCACCTGTCTAGCGTTGGACAATACACTCAACGTGGCTTTTGGGGATTCAACTCTAATAATAGTCCTCATACTATTATTGCCCCAGTCTATCAGATTCAATCAAATAATCAACGCAAGTATCCACAAATCTGTGCAGGTGAAATCTAGGGCCAGAAGCGAGCTACTTAGCCCAAGATTTTAACAGCATAATAACAACTACCTCACTTGAACTCACTATCTAATTATTAGGTACAATATGGAATTAAATACTACTATAATATCTATATGGTTGGTTAAACACAATTACAACAATGCTGGAACTCCAAGAATGGATTGCGCCCTGACTTGGAAGCTTATTAAAATTTTTACCAAAGCTAAATTAGTGAGCAGCCAATCATGGAAAGCCTATCACCTCTCTCAACCCCAATTCTCTCAACAATTTGTGAAATGACCCTCTCCACCAAAGCACAAACCTTAGGAATAACTGCAGGCTGAAGAAGATGTCCACGGGATGAAGCACTTAAGAATAGCGCCACTAACCTCCAAACCCCATTTCCTATTTAGAGGCCAGTGTCCTTAATTATAATGGTACTAGCCTATTTTGATATAGGTCTTCACCTTAATTTATGTAAAAACTTTCCCCCTTCCATCGTTTTTTATTTATCATTTAAGTCATCTCTGTGCATCTGTGCGCGCACAACAGCCATTTCATTGCATCCACAAAGATGATTCTTTCCCATCAACTAGAGGTTTTATCACCTCAGTGACAGCAATTTCTTTGTTGATCAGGTAGTCAATTAGAAATATCAAGATTTCACCATAGCTAATCTGGGCTCCCAGGTCTCTACAATTACCATCAAGATCAAGTTCATTCCAGATTACCAAAATTATGTATACTTTGCACTTCATTAACTGGTAGAATAACACAAAAGCAAATATAATGTATCACTTGATCTAAGGAGGGCATGAATATGGATTACCCAATATTTGAAGTTTTTCAAAGTCATTTAGGATAAACACAGGTGCGGCAATAGGTTATAAATTAGATCAAGAAATTGAGGAAAATCCTCATTATATAGATATTAGAAAATCTTTAATTTAATTTTGGTCCTCATTATTATTTGATTACTTTTTGATATACTTAAGCTTTGATTAGCTCTTGGAGGAATATTTTGGATCTAAAACTGGTTAAGCAATCACCAGGTACCACACGCCCCCATTAAAGCCCAATTGGCGGTATATTATTTTTTTCATAAATTTGACAAACCTCTGATTCCAGATTCAGGGTCCTTGATCTTTCTGCTATAAAAAGTGGAAGGTTTTTAGCTTAAAACTATAGAAATATAACCTTTAAAATCACCCTTAATCCCTCATGTCCTTATAAAAGTAGTTCTAATGGTAAAACTAATTTTAGATGAGTTCTATAACAGCGTGAATAATTACTACAAGTGAGAAAATTGCTTCTTAAATGCACTATCTGCTCCTAGAAATGTATTCAAATGGGACTTTATGGTATCAATAATTTTATTTGGTTAATATCTGGCGCTAGACCAATTTTCTTTACTAGTTTAGTGGACAAAATATTAATTAGTGCCCCACTGTCCACAATGGATATTACTATAAGAATGTCTACAGTATTATCTATGTAAATGCGTTCAGAATAATAGGCGTTGGCCTCATTGACTATGCTAACATCCAGATCATCATATTAATCTAATTAAGGTTATAGACTTTCACATAGGAGTGGGCTTACTACCTTTAAAGCCCTAATAGGTATGGCAAAATGGACTCTGTATATCTTGAGGGGCATCGCCAGAAGTAATTAGAAGCTTTTGTTGTTCTAATTGCTGATGTAAGAATTTACCACTAACTTATTTTCAATTACACCTTGTTTTTTTGCAACAATTTATCCATAACAGCTACCTCTTTGACATTTATTATCAAAGGGGATCCTAGCGGTGAAAAAATGTGGGTTTCCGGTTGCAATTCATTTTTTGTTTATAAAATGGCTGTTTATATTATTAAAATTGCAAGAGTTTTTGGAGGTATATGATACCTTTTCTGTTCTGCCTCTATCTTTTCAAGACTTCATCAGTTTCTTTATCATCAGTACCATGGTATACAACTTGTACCTTGGCCTTGAAAACCATAATAAGGTAGTGGCTTGCATAGTGCCTAAACTGGTTGTATATGCGACATGTTATATAATTGAAATCCAACTTATTAAAAATCCCTTTAAGGCCAGATGGAGTTCTTAATTGGAGTAGGGTCCTATTAATCATTTTACAAGTCTTCATTTGACTTGGGCCTAGGCCTTAAAAGTGACAGCGATTTTGGTAAATATAGCTAACCATTTTTTGTAAAATCCTGTACTTTGTTAAGCTCTAGTAATATTAACTGGTATAGTTCCTATAATGGCTCACAGGCATGGAAAAGGTCAATCAGGGTGTTATATCTATCTAAACTTTTTACTATATAGTACCTGAGCCTCATGATAAAAAGTGTTTGTCAAAAGCCACAATAAACTCACTTCTATAAAAGAGAAATTAACGCACAATAATTAAATGGTTAGCCATTCTTCTCCTCTAAACACCTGTACAGAGATCTTTGGAGTTGAGATATAGAATACTGACTTCCTGTAATTTTTTCAATACCAGCTCCTGATTTAAAGTCCAGGTGATTCTTTATGGTTGCCATATTAGCAGCCTTGGGGTACCCTCCATGCTTACATTGAATAGAGCAAAATAAAGTTACACAATTTTATGTTTTTGTAAACCTTGGGTAAGATGACCAGATTAATGGAAGATTAGCATATTTCCTAAGGGTCATGAGGTCATTATAATTTTGTATAAATCTTTGTTTTTTGGCTGACTGAGATACAGAAACAAAATGACTATATGCAGTTAAAGCGGCATGAGAGAAAGCCACCTATATACTGAAAGCAGATTGTGCCAAAAGAGAAAGAGTTGGAGGTGAAGATGGCAGCAAAAGTAAATCTCTAGCTGGGACCACTACTTTATTAGTTAGTCTAGAAATACCCAAAGTTGGGAATTTGTAAAAGATGTAGGCAATGGGTGCAAAAATGGCACCTCATTTCCTTCAGCATTGAGCTCTGATAAAGTATCAATGTGTAATTTAACACAGTATTTATAATCTCTTAGTGAGTTGGTTCATCTGAGTAGAAAAGGTAGCACTACACCTTGTACTTTTGCTTAACCAGCTTATGTTTCTAATTTGCATTTGAGTTAAAAATCTTTATGTCCTTTATTTTTTATCCTCTCTGCCATGATTCTGAAATGAATGGACAATATGCCCTAAGTTGTTATGGCAGTATGGGTAGAATTTACCAATCAATATTCTGAGTTATGATTACTTGAGCGCCTTAGGATGAGGCAATATTGTGTTGGTAGGATAATATTAGTTCACATAAAATCAGTTGATAAGATAATTTTATCAAATGATGAATAATGAGATGTTTACATATGACAGATAATGAGTGGATTGCCTTGAGCTAAGGCGATCATGAATTTAATTAATGGTGAACTCTGCCAGTACCAATGAGAATTCAGCGGAACAAGTATAAGCAAAAGGATCAGTATTGATTAAATTTGATGAGATATAATCAAGACGAGAATACTGAAAGAATAGGATTGTTAGTAGGAAGAAGCGAGAAGAGCAGAAGGAATATGCTGTTTTTATATTAGATAAATAAAAGTAGTGTGGCTGAAGCAATTGCTTCCTATCAAATTTTAATCTTTACGTTTGTCTTGTGGGTCAAAAATTTCCATATCATCCATCCATTGCTCAGTGGGCTTGACCTTGCGCAAAAACCTTATGGCATATCTCAACAATTACGCCAAATTATAGCACTCTCATTTTAGGCCTAATTATGCAGTGAGATTATATTCTTGTCATGGTTAGTGTTGCAGTTTATAGTTTCATTGAGGCATAATTAAGACTATAAAGGCAGTGTTTATCCATTATATTTATACCTACTGTAGTAACATGATGATTGTGTGTTAACATGATATAATAAAGTTGGCTAATGTTGCCATTCATATAATCACTAAGATAATTAAGGGATTGAACATAGGTATGCAGGGACTTAGATTAGTAGATTTAGCATTCTAAAGAATCTTCAGAAAAGCACAGAAATAATGCTACGCCTGATTCATTATACTCATAGTATTTTTTATAGCTGTGAAAAGTGCCACCTAAAGTGATCACCAAATATTGGAATAGCGCTTAGGCATCAAATCTATAACTGCACAAATTAATAGGCACACAAATAACAAGGTTCTGTTTGAAGACAAACTCCTTAAAATCACACACAATAAAACTTTTTATAGAAACAGTCTTCTTTTTAAACTAAAACTAAAACACACTGTAGCATCAAATACTGACAGTGGCTAATGGGTCTCTGTGGATAATCTTGGTTGTGGTAAACTGTAAGAAGGTACATTAATAACAAAGTTTCATTTCAATATGGAAATCCTGTTATAATATGCCACTTATAATCCTATAGTTCTCATTTTTGAAAGATTATTATATATGAGCAACATCTATGATTTTGTGCTATTTGCATAATATATATAAAAACTGGGTGGCTAATGCCTAGACCTTGAACATTGAATACAAAAAGCATTCCTTTAAATACCAACAAGTCAGGGGCAATTGGCTGCAGATCATAATTGCTATTATTAGTGATCTTACGCTGATGTGTGGTAATATTAATTATAATGAACTTTTATGTAATGATGAATTATCATTGACGCTGTAGCAAGGACTACAAAAATAAATAAGCGATCAAATTGTCCATGGTTGCAGGTGCGAGGTAAATTAAAGAATACTAATGAATCAGGGGTATATCATAGTGGGGTAGAGATGATTTTGTAACTTTTGAGCCTACCTATAATTGTTTATGGAGCCCAATAGACCTTAAGTAACATCTACAGCAATGATGTGACATGCTAAAGTTTACATAAAATTTTTATAGTTTAATGAATTTGGCATAAAGGCATGATCAATAAACACCTCACTCTATTAAGTACTAATAATGTTTTAGATAAAATTATTTGTTTTTATGATTGATCATACCAAATTTCCTTTGGTGCAAAAGACATTGACTAATGGAAAAATAATTTACTGTGGGGCCCAACTTAACTACTTATTTAGAAACCTATATTGTGCTGCTGCTACAATTTAGCTCACTAGTAGTATGCTCCGGCCATTGGTTTACTAAATTAAAAACTTTTCTTTTTATCAAATCTATATATGAGGACTCAAAAGATCAAAGCAGAATCTGAATAAAATACTTTTAGATACTTGGGCGGAATCTTCTACTATATTACTAAAGACATAATGCTAAACCAGTCTATAAAATCAGTAATGTGTTAATCTTACATTAAAAGAAGGCATAGTTTTAATTAAGTATAAAAAATTAGTGGATGTAACAGGTTATTGTCAAATCAGATTTTGGAGTCATAAAATACTTTAATAAGGGCAAAACAAAGTTAATTATTCCAATGATCCATCAATTATTGGAAATTAATCAAGTTAAAAATTCCCCAAGGTATATATTCAAAGAAATATATGTCATTATAATGATCAAATGGAGCTTATAGTTGCAGCTGAGTTTACCTTACAGACCATGGTGAAATTCAGATGCTATAATCAAATTTTTTCCCTAATTTATTTTGATAAAAAAAGAAGTTTTTTCAATTGTTCATATAGTGCCAGTTGATAAAGTACAAAGTATCCGAAATTTTGGCAACTTGGATTAAAAGAAGACGTTTTAATACTTATGACAGTAACTTCATTGGGAGTAAATGCACTTTGGTATCCATTTGACCATCATCAGCTATACAAATGCAATAAAGAAGCCCAATATTGGAAGTTCATCTTTTAACAATTTAACAATTTTATACGAGGTGGGCTGACCTGGGGACAATACCGCACCAATTAGGGAAGTGAAGAAAATGGGAAAGGAGGATAAAACCTGGAAAACCTCCATGCATGGCATATGATAGGCCAGGAACTCCATGGACCGCCTTTGCTATTTGCTATCTCAGTTTGGGGCATTGGCGTGCAAAACCAACACAGTCAAAATCGTCCCCTACCCAAAAGTCCATTACTGGGATCAAACTTGGGAGGCAGTGGTAAAGGGTCCATACTCTACCACTGGGGTATCCACCCTAGTTCACCTTTTATCAAGGGGTAAAATTTAATTGCTTGGCACATATTAATGTGGCAGCTACACAGGTTTGGAAGGGGAAATTTTAATACAAACACTTCCTGTTTATGACAGGAAGTAAAATCTGTGAAAGAGTGATCTTAGTAAACCTAACAAAATAATCAATTTACTTGTAAAAAATAGTAATGGCAATAATGATTATTTACTAGGGATACATTTTTTTAGTACTAGATGGTCCGGCTAGGGTTACATTTTCATATACGGATTTCACTCATAAAAATTCCCACCTATCAGAAAACATCAGCATTGGGTGCCAGAAAATAAAAATACTTTATTAATTGACCTGTAGCATTTGACTTTCTCTTTTTTAGCACTTTTGGTGCCTAACCCAAAAGGGGGGCCACCACGCATCTTTATCTGCAAATGGTCCAAACAAAGGGATTATTAGTAATAAAATAAATTTCTAATATGGCACCTCAGCTAACATCTATGGAATCCATATCAGAAGTTGAGGAAGATTTGGGAAAACTTTTGTCCGGTGCCTGCTTTAGCTGGTGGACCATGGCGGACAGCATCAGGGTAGGAGCATCAGCGACATGAAGCATAAAGAGGTATAGTTGTAGTTTTCTTCGTTTATGAGGCCAGCAGTGTCCATTACCTTATTGTATTGAGCAAGTTGATGCTCAGCAAAAGTGATGAGATTAGGCACACAAGTGAATGACTTGATGCGCTGGCAGGTTTTAAAATAATTGAGGTCAAAAAGAGAAGTTTTTGCTGCAAAGCATGGCTTGCACCAAAAGCAAGCTCCTCAATTTCATACTTCGCATCTTCCTCAAATTGTGGGGAAAAATTGTGGATAGGAATACCCTCAACAAGGGGCTCCATCTCCCCATGAAGTTTCTGGTGAAGTAGGGTGTTAGAAGGGGCAGCTGCAGCCTCAACTGCCATTTTGTTGATATTTTTGTAATTTGAGAAATTGTTTTGAGGGCAAAAATGGTGGGGGTGTTAATTGGGAGGGTCATCAAAAAACTCCTCCAAAGCAAAATCCAGCTTTACATGGTACAGCCATTTATTCTCATCAATCCATCTAAGAGTCTCAAATGGATTGGGATCAGATAGCTCTGGGCCAGCCATAGAAATTGGGGCAGTGGCAGGAGCTGACTGGCCACATTCTGTCAACCACGGCAGCTCAGCTGAAACTAATTCATCCATCAACTCATGATTCTGTAATCCAGTCAAATTGTTAGAAGTTTTAACGGCATTTGACTTTCTCTTGGTCAGAACTTCTATAAACACTATTTAATTATTGCAGCAATTGCCCTGCACTTTTGGTATACTAAAGTTATTTGCAACTGGAAAATAACTTTTTAAAAAAGTCTGTTCATCAAATTAGCCATACATATATACCTTGATCAATTGACATGGATACTAATTTTGAAATTCACATGGGAAACCCTAAAATCATCAAAACTATTATTATTTCAGTATATATGCCCAATCAAATAAAGTATGAACTTATGAACATAATGAAATAAATATTTTATAGTTAAAATCCTAACACACCTCTGGCTTATCCAGATTATTTTCTTTAACATATCTAACCCATGTTAGCTCCTCTGAGTCCAACAAGCTAGGATTGTGCACCCTATGTTGGCCCCAAACAACACCAATAAGATGGCAGAGATGTTTTTAAATAGCAACCTCTTTCAAGGTAAATCAGAAAGAATTATGTGACGTCTATTGTTAAGAACCAACTATAGCATTAAAAAAAGATGCCGTTCATCACTAAATAAATTAACATAAAACCATAAAATCTTCTGAAAGATGATGAGCTTAGGAATCTTTCTTTCGCTTTGATACCTAAATTGAAGCAAAATTTGGATGTAAAAAACCATGACCACTTGATTGAGCCCAAACCCACCAATGTCAATGCAATTAACGCCTGCCTCCCTGTCTTGGGGTGGTGGTGCGCTGCCATCTGGCATCTTTTGACTGCCGCCAAAGCATGCCCAGGCTGGCTCTGCTAGCCCTCCCAATGCTATTGGGCGTTATGTCCCCCCTCAGGACTTGGCCCACCACCTTGCAAGCTCTCAGGCGGTGCTTCAGAGCCCTTTGGTGCTCCCACGGAGCAATTTGCATTTTGGCCTTTGGGTCAAATATGGAAATCTTTTCCCATATGCAAGTGCAGCCATCAAGGAGATGGCCATGGCAGTTTTCAAACCCACCGGCTTTATTGACTTCCGCCCCTTTTAGGGCACTTTGACCTTGGCTTCCACTCAGAAGCTGATGCAGCGGCAGCATCTAAGCTGCCATTAATTTTTAAAAAATCTGCTCCCCACTATTCACACCCAGCTCCCAGATGAGGCCACTTTGGTGGTCCCTTTCGCCAGGTTGCCCTCTTCCTTTCCACCAAACGCCTCTGCCACAAGCTCATGGAGGGTTTGGCCATTTACAGCGCAGACCCTGTGTTGCAGCTTGTGGTGCCCCATGGGGTGGATTGTCTGGCAGGCCCTCGTGCCTTCACAACAATCTGCCCATTTAATTGTGACACCCATTTTGCGATTCCCCCACACCGTGATCAGGTCCACCCCTGATCATCCTTTTTGGCGCGCGTTGAAAACTGCCATGCCATATTCCCCTTGTTCTTTGAGCTTGACTACTAGAAGTGCAAGTGCCCCACAGTTTCTTCCTCTGTTACTTCCATCACCCCTCCTTCTGGCGCCACCCCAGTGGCTGCATTACCCCAGTTTCATATGGCGTGTGATCCTCCCGCCCCCACCCTCAGGTAATTCTAGTGCTGCTTCAAAAGCAGCAGCCAGTCAAAATTTAAATTTTTTTAAAAATTTGAATACTTTGGCCAGGTTATGGAATCCTGAGTTAATGGCTGAAACAGTTTCAGCTGAGCTGCCATGGTCGACTGTTCATGGACAATCAGGTTCCATCACCATACCAACTCCTGTGGCTGGGCCAGCGCTAGCTGAGCTTAATCCATTTGAGTGTCTTGATTTATTGATGATAGCAGCCGGCCATACACTGTGAAGCCAGATTTTGCATTAGAGGAGTTTTATATTGAACCTCCCAATTTGCGCCCCCACCATTGTCACTCTAAAAGTGGCTTTCCAAATTATAAAAATATCAATCAAATGACAGTGGAAGCCGCAGCTGCCCCTGCCAACACCCTCCTCCGCCAGCATCTCCATGGGGTGATGGAACCCCTAGTTGAGGGTATTCCCATCCCAAATTTCCCTTCTGATTTCAATGATGATGCTAAATATGAAATTGATGAAGCTCACTTTTGGTGCAAGCCGCACTTTCATCAATACAGCGATAACCTCTCTTTTTGACCACAACTATCCCCAAACCCAACGGCGCATCAATTTATCTACTTGTGTGCCAGCTCTTATCACTTTTGCTGAGCATCAACTTGCTCAATATTTTAAGGCGATGGACACCACCGGCCTCATCAACAAAGAAAACCCACAACTATACCTCCTTATGCCTCATGTTGCTGATGCCCCTACCCCAATAAGTCTGCCATGGTCCGCCAGCTAAAGCGGGCGCCAGACAAAAGTTTCCTCAAAGCTTCCTCACCATCTAAAATGCATGCTAGGATGATAACCTAGGAGCTATATTAGGAATTTTACTAATTTATGATAATCCCTTTGTTTGGCCCATTTGCAAATAAAGATGCATGATGGCTCCCCCTATTGGGTTGGGCACCAGTAGTGCTAAAAAAAGATGATGATCTTAGGAATGAGCAGATAAATACATAGTTAAAATTTTTATAAGGGTTAACATCTCATTTTTCTCATCTTTCTGCTTTTTAATTTATTACTCAACTACATGGCTTAAGAACTTGGCATTTACAATTGCTTACTATTTTTCCATAAGAAAGATTTTCTCTCTCGTTGCAATCACTTTTGCAACATTTATTTAATTCACGTCTGGAAAAAGTTTGATAATCTCACCGAGGAGATTAGTTGACGCCCATGTCAGGGATTAGTTGGGCAAGTAAGATCAAGGGCACAGGTGTTGGCCCCATGACATCTAAAATTTGCAAATTCCCTGGTGAACCTGGAGGAATTGATAAACTTAACAAAAAAACCAGCAGTAACCATTTCTCTGGAAATTTTAGCTTGGCAAGCGTGATGCAACCAGTGCATCAATACGCCGCACTCTCAACCACTCTCATTGGTGGAACACGGTGTATGGGTATTCCTGGATATACAGCAAACGGCGCTTTAGAAAAGTTTTGTGGGGATGTACACACTCATTTCCTGAATGCGGTGTACGTAGCACCTCATTCCATGATACACAGTTGGCTGGATCTTGGTTTTGAAACCAAGGAAGCGGCGGATGAAGCTGCAACAGTGCACGTTGTAGTAGACCTCCTGGATGGGCAGCGGGTCATCAAAACTAAGCGCACCAGATGGACAAAATCAAATTAATTTTTGTTTCTTTTGACTTTCTGCCCACTATGGTCAAACATGCCATACTCAAACAACACCCAAAGGATGGGCTCGCCATATATGGCGAAATACAATCCTTTGAAATGCAGCGCTTTATGCTGATGCAAAATCTGTGCACCAGCAAAGCAATTGCAGTCCTAACCCCAGCTGAGGAGATAGCAAAGGATCTAACCCAAAACCTGCACACCGCTTTGTCAACATCAAGGGGCATGCCACCCACCTTTTCAGGGTCACCGTGGATAGCGCCCCTCCCATCTGCACCTTTTTTAACGCATTTGGCCACAAGGCACACACCTGCCCCTTAAGGAGGGCATCACATACTAAGAAATTCCCTCGGAGGCAATGTGTGGTGGTGAGGCCCACTATGAACTGACCTCCAATACAAAGGCAGCTTTCCCATGGGGAGCACAGGGATGCTACTTAATAGTGCACCCAATTTCCCCTCAAGAGTGAAAGAAGGTCAAACAGGCCCGCAAGGCGGCGGCCAAGGTGGGGGCTAAGACCACTTCCGCTACCCTGCCTTCCCAGCTCCAGGAGGACATCAAGACTTTCATGGCAGAAGCAGCTCGCAAATCTCTCAACTAATCAGATTAAGATGCCCAAGACAATTGGGCCGCCCAAGCTGAAATCCTGATGGGCGAGTCAATTTCACCCAACCAATGCGCCCAAGCCTTGATTGGAACCAAATCAGTCTCCAACCTTCCAACTGACAATTCAAAATCAAGCATTGGTGCACTGAAAATGAATGCACTGCAAAAATCTCATCCTGCAGCAGGGAAAAAAGTGAAGGCAAAAGCCAATGTGAACCCAACTGCTAAAGCTACTCATACCACTGATTACTTTGCATCACATACCCGAGCTGCTGAAAAGCTGCATGGAGAACAAGAGAAGGCTGAAGGGCTCAGGTGTCCTTCCCCTTGCACCTAAGGTGTGATGAGGGGAACCTTTACTTTAGGGACGTTAAACATCGCCAGACTCAAGGCCTCACCATCCCAGGCTAGGAAACTGAGTTTTTTACAACAAAATTTACCCGTGTATATCCTGGCCATCCAGAAGTCCCACTGTCTGCGCGGTTCTGAGGAATCATGGAAAACCATGCTCCTCCCTTCCCTCTCCTTCTGGTCTGAGCACTGTGGGGTGTTAGTTTGAAAGAACAATAATTTTAAAATTTTTATCATCTGAATCCTTCCTTAGTAGCCACTTCCTCGTTGTCACTTTTTTATGGGCCAACAAATTGCATACTATTGCCAACAATTACGCCCTGACCTGCGCATGAGAACGTCAGAAATTTTTCTCATTGGTCAAATCCATTCTGTTGCCCCCTGACTCTTTTGTCATTGGTGACATGAACTGTTGGTTGAAACCATCCACTGACTGCTGGCCTTCCTCATCTTCCCCGCCACAGGGACACGTTGAACTGTGTGTCCTCAAGGCCACCCTAGGGTTTGTTGATACTCTGCCACATCATGCTCCACTTCTCAAAAAAATGTCGCGCCCCCACATCCACAACGGCAGTTAAGGTCCATGTCCTACATCGACCTTATCCTTTTGCCATTGAAATTTCATACCCAAATTTCCCATTTCACCATGACAAAGATCAATTTCTCTGATCACAGGTTGGTTTCAATATCCTTCCGCCTACCCAACCCAGTTGCTCGGGCTCCAAATTGGTGCAAACTTTGCCCAGCCAAAATCACATCGCCGAGATTTTCCTCATGAATGGAATCCAATTCACAGCTCCAGAGTTTATCGCACCATTTTGTGCTGATCCAATTTCCACCTGGTTTGCCTTCAAAGCGGACATAATCTGCCAGGCTCACCACCTTTCCTCCTGATGCTCACAATCCACCTCTGCGGTCATTTTACACGCTCTGGAAGAGCTGGCCCATCTGGAGTCCAATGTCCCAGCCATGGGCTACAGCCCTGCTTGGGGTTGCAAGTGGGTGTAAGTAGCCTCCCACCTTAATGCACTTGAGTGGCAACCCAAGCATCGGGTTTGTGTTCAGTACAGAGCTAAATGCATCACAGTGGGTCACATGTGTCCACTTACTTTTTTCAAAAATTCTTTGCACCGCGCCAGAGCTTGGCCTGCACACAGGTGCAAAGGCTAAACAATTCCATTTTGGATACGCCAAACAAAGTGGTGATTAAGATACAAAACTATTACTCTAAATTGTACCAATCTGACCTGATTTTTCCAGCTGAAATGGCAACTTTTCTTGATAGTGCACACATCTTCACCGTTTCCCATTTCCCAGAGTTGAAAATTCTATTACTCCAAACAAACTCTGGTCCACTGTCCGCGGTGCTCCAAATAGGAAATGCCCAGGCCCTGATGGCATTCCTTATGAGTTCTATAAGAAGTATTTCAAGTATTTATCCCCACTGTTGCTTGCCTCTTATAACCAGAGCCTTTTGGAAACGCGCCTCTTACCCAGAGGGCAAGAGGCCTACACCATCACACTATTCAAAAAAGGGAATAAGCTAGACTCAGCCAACTGGCGCCCCATTTCTCTAACCAATACTAATACAAAATTTTTTACTAAAATCATGGCTAACCGTCTAGGGATTGTTGCCTCTGCTATTATCTCCCCGGAACAATTTGGTTTCATACCCAGAAGGTCGATTTGGGACAATGTGCACACTGTGGCCAACGCCTGTCAGTCCACGGCCTCTGGTGCACTTGTGTTTTTAGACCAACAGAAGGCCTAAGATAGAGTTATCTGGGATTACCTCAGGGCCTGCCTCCACTAATTCCGCCTACCCCCTCGCTTCATCAATTGAGTGATGCTGCTGACGGAATCCACCACAATGGCTGTGCGTAGCCCTGGCTTTCTCACGGATGTAGTCCGCCCTCAAAGGGGCCTACGCCAAGGGGACTCTTTAAGCCCACTCTTATATAACTTCAGCCTTGACCCACTTCTTCAAAACGTGAATGCCCGCCTTACTGGGGTCCACGTGCAAGGCCAAGGCCCAGTCAAAATGTTGGCGTTTGCTGATGACTGTGTGGTTGGGGTGTCTAACAATCATGTTGCACGCGCGCTTAAAGCTCTTATCCAGGTCTACTCCAGGGTAAGTAATGCTGCACTCAACGCCTCCAAAACCAAAATCATTCTCCTTGGTCGGTATCAAGCCTGCTGGGCCTCAGCACCCTGTTTCCAATACACCCCATCTGCTAGCGCACGCGCTTGCTTACCCTGCCCAACCCACACCGCCCCACTTGTGCTCCTCTTTGTGCCAAGCCCCACCGTTGGGCCGGTCTGCCATTTGGGGGTGTGGTTGGAGGCAGGCGGGTATTCCTCAATGGTGATGGAAAACCATATTCTGGACAACGTGACAAAACGCATCGCCTCCCTCAGAGCCTATCCTACTTTCCTTACCAGCAGGGTTGTACTAGCCAACTATATGCTCCTCTCCAGAGTTTGGTTTGGGGCCCACGCAATCACTTTCTTCCCAAGTTTCTTCAAATCACTGTATGCCCTTCTGCAAGGGTGGCTTTGGTCGGGCCGCCCAAAGCCAGTGCAACTAGAGGTCATGTTTGGCCCTTGCCATAGTGGAGGCATGGGACTGCTCAACTTTGAGGCCCATGCTGCAAAGATCCTGGGCACCTGGATCGCTGCTGTTACTATCCCTGCAATTCCAGCCCAACACTGGTCCCACGCAGCCCACTCCAACTTCTCCCGCACCCTGGGCCTTACCAATCTGTCCCACCCACACTCTTTGTTGAAATATCTGGCTTCCCATCCTTTGGCCTCAGGTCCCCATGGGAATGCACCCCACTTCAAACGAATTCTCCTCTCCATGCGGAGCGCTGAGTGGAGAATTTGTATTTGTGGGCACACAGCCCAGAGGGGGCGCCTTTCTCCTCGGTTCACACAGGAGGTACAGGGACTACCCATTTTGAACAGCTTGATACCCGGGAGGCCCCATATCTTGTCCAGGGTGGACTACCTGGACATGATGGACATCCCCTATTCCCTTGATACCCAGAAAGCCATTTGGAAGTATGCCCACCACCCTCTTCTGCAGCCTCATATCCAATCCCAAGTGTGGTGCTGCTTGAGGCAGGTGCACCATACTGCTGAGCGCTCTAATGCTTTATACTCATCCTGTGTCATGTATGGCCAGTACGGAATGCTGTTTCACCGCCTGGAAAAGTGCCCTACATCTAAAGCAATATGGCGTGAGGTGCAACGTCTGCTTTTCAGGATCAGGCACAGCCCTTCAGTTTGTCTATGGATATGTTTGCTTTATCAATGGTCTCCCCTCTTCCACCCTCCCTCCATGCTTTAGTGGTCGCAATCGCCATGTGGATTATCCACACTATTGTCTTGGATGCCATTTCAGGCTCCACCCCCACCCTCCCAGAAGCTGTCCGCCAGTTCTGGTCGCACTTAGTGGACCACTTTCAAGCGTGGATGTTTGGATATCTCCCACCACATTGCCGCAAGTTGGTCTCCTTCTGGTTCCCAGTTTGGTTCATCAACTCTGACCCCTTCCTCCACATGTGCTCAATTGTGGCACCTGCCCCTATTCACGTACCCCCCCTCCCAGTAGTGGCGTTCCCGCTGGCAACAGTAGACAGCATTAGCTTCTCTGGGGTGCCCTCCTATTACTGTGTTTCGTTTTCTTTGATGTCTTATTGGAAGTGTCCATCCCCTAGTCAGCCTTCCCCGCAATAAATAAATAAATAAATAATATTTTTCCATAAGAGAGGCTCTTTATGGTATAGGCATCTAATACAAAGTTTAAAAGACCTTGAAGATCAACCAAAGTGTTTCCAATTTTTTGTTAAAGCTGTATGTATCACAATATCTAACCTTATTACCAATTTCAAAAGTTGGAAGAGCAAGCTTCTTTAAATATTCATATTCTTTAGCCTTAATTTTTTCGCTTGAGTTATTGATATAGGTGGAGGATTTTAACTCAAGTGATACTTTCATCTCGCTTTTTAAACATTGCAAGGGTGTCATCTCTAGACTTAGTTTGAGTACATAATATATTATTGGCGGTAGACAAACATGCCATCCAAAGAGTAGTTCAAAAGGTGATTGGCTCATGGACGAAAGATAACATAAACTGTAGGCAAATATTGCCACCAATAGATAGGTTAGCCAACTAGATTGCTTGTAAGCTACTAGTTTCTTTAAAATGGTGGCAGAATGCCATTTACCCTTTTGACAATTCCAATGGTTTCTAAATAATAATCATCATTAGTACTCCTTGTATTTCCAAAGTTTTTTAAAATTTTGGTTTGACATGTGTAATCTAGTTGCTTCCATTATCTGTTAATATAACTTGAGGGCAACCATGACAATATATCAGCTTCTCCATTATGAACTTTTTAGTACTGCTAGCATTCACTTTAGCTAATGCACTCGTCTCTAAACAAGTCAGATAAATAGCCACATTAATGTATTGGCTTCTTTCAGTGCTCATAGTCAGGGGTCCTATTACATTGATGAAGATAGTGCTGATCAAACCCAAGCTTTTCTAGTTTGTAAAGAGATTATTGTAAAGCTTATGTTCCTGACACATTGCACAATAAGCAATAGTCTCTGCGACGTCAAAATTAAGATATTCTCAATATTATTATTGACAAACATTCTCTAATGCCTTCAGCAGCCCTCCATGTCCTGTTAATTAATAAGCCACATTGATGATTAGAGTTCACTTTTGAGGCTACTTATACATAAGAAATTTTTATCCAACAACTTTTAACAGTTGATTCTTAACAATTTTAGTGCTCTCCATAGCCAACCTCAATGCTTGCTGAATTTCTGGTTGCTGTTCCATAATACTTCTAGTAATCATTCTTTCATATAGATCATTGGCTTCACTTTGGAGAACCATAACGGTTGATAACTGCAATAACCCATCTAAATATGATATAAAGTTTCCACTCAGTGTGAAAAGCTCAAAGTTGTATGCTTGTAATTTTAGGCCCAACGGGCTAATCTCCCTTTATTCTCTTTTAAATTATGAAGCCATTGCAGTGAAGAATGGACCATCGCCACCTTAAAATGTATGCCATGAAATTAAACTTGAAACCGTTCACAGGCATATATTACTGCAAGTCTTTCACACTCTGTTGTGGTTTAGTTTCGCTCCTGCTTGCCCAGAGTTCATCTCGCATATGCTATAAGGTGTTCATTGCCAATTTCAACTAAATGGCTTAATATGAAACCAATTGCCATTAAAAATGCATCTGTTTGTATAAAGATCAGCTGATCAAAAATTAAATATTATAATATCTTTTTCATTATTAAATATATTTAATTTGCATAAAAAAGATCTAAGCTTCATCATCCCATGTGAAGCCTTTTTTTGGTAACCTTCAACAGTTTAAAAGTGACTTAGAAATGGAAGTGAAGTTTATTAAACGGCAGTAATAGAAGACAATTTAAAATACTTGCACATCTCAAAAATAACTTTTAATGTGATATAACCCAAATCGTCTAAACTATGTTTTAAGGGCGTAGTCTGTCAGCATCTACAAAAATACCTAGGTATTAAATCTCCTACAAAAGAAGTAACTTTTTTGAGGGTATATATTTATATTTGCCTATTAAATTCTCTGAAAATTTCTTCTAAGTGTTCCAAGTGATCTTAAAAAAGTGCAACTAAAATCATTGACATTGTATAGGTAGAAGTGAAAGCATGGAAATTTCAGCTCACCTAACATGACATCCATTGCCCAATGGAATGTAGCTGGCGCATTTCAAAAACCGTGAGGCATTCAAGTCAGTTGATATAATCTCACAAGTGATAATTGTTCAATTTTTTGGACTATCTTGGATAGATTAAATTTCCAGTACCCAGATGTAGTATTCCATTGTTAAAAAGAATGAGCCCCTCATAAGTAATCAAGAGCATCAATCATACATGGTAACAGTTATGATTCCTTTTTTGTTATCTTTTTCAGCCTTTAATAACCTATGATACCTCAGTTGGATCCATCTTTCTTTTTTACAATTAAATTAGACTTTACCAAGGGCTTAAAGATGGACTATTAACCTGTGTTGGAGTAGTTTGGCAACTTATCAGCAATTATGGTCTAACTATACTGCAAGCAACTAATTGAATGCATTCAAATTAGACTCTAATCTCCTACGTTGACTTTATAAATTATACTTTTGGTGTATCCAAGATCATAATTGTCTTTTACAAACACCTCATAATATATTCAAATAATTTAAGGACTTGATTCTTATGTTTCTCTGAGATATCAATAGGTTTTATTGATAAAACATGTCAATAATTGCCTTGGATTTGGGTCATCTGGTAATCCTATCTCATTAAGCTGGTTGAAAGCATGGAAGGATATAAGTTCTTATTAGGAATTAAGTAATCATACGCCACTACTTGATTTAATCTATCTGTATTAGCCTCTCCAATAGGTTGGCAATCAGTACCTAAAAGTCACCATGAGAAGGAATTAGAAACACTGGTGCAACATAAGGTTCTATTCTAATTTTCTGCCATGGTGCGTGGACTTTGACATACAGCTATTAAGGAATTTTCAAAGTAAGCCTGTTTCACCAGTACTCTGCATTTTATAATTATCCAACATTGGCCTTCGCGCCCTTGAGAGAATTCCCCGCCTTTCTTAATTTTGATCAGGCGAATTTTTTGAATGTCAACCAGTCTGACAATACTTTAATGGGATGACCCCATATGCATATACAAGACTTATATTTGTTTATCCTACTTTTAAATGGTTCCCTTTTTCATTTAAGGAGCGGCGACATAGTTTGCCCTAAGATTTTGAGTATACTTTTAAAATTCATACCAAACCTCATATTATCACACGAAGCCATTGCCAATTAATATCTCATAGTTATAACTTGGTAAAAAAAATCCAGTGAAGTGACATTTAGTTTAAACTTTAGAGACAAAGCACTATTTGTTCTCATGGATGTAATAGTTTGTAGGCCCGCAGTTTTGTAAACTTTATTATGGTCTAGATCAGGTGAGAGTCCTAAATTTCTTACTGCCTTTGTAAAGACAATTTTGATTGGAGCTCTACTGAAAATTATTGCTCAACTCTTTACTCAAATTACCAGAATATCTGCATAAGTGCAATCAGATTAAGAGAAATACTATTTACTTGAATAATAGAGGAATCATTAGCTGAATCAAGGGATTGAGAAAGCTGGTTAGAGATAATAAGACTTTACTTCTAAATAATGGTCTTCAGAATTAATATGTTGACATCCAAGGCACAATCATATGGCTCCATGTGCACTTGCTTACTTTAGAGCTGCTTCACATATGGCCAGGTCACCTCTTCAATTAATTTGGGCTCAATTACCTTTGATTTTGAATGAGTAACCACAAGAGCTTCATGATTCATTTCATGAAAATATGGAATGTTTGGGACATCCTCCATAAAAAGGTGTGCTATGGTTACTTCATTTGGTCGTTGTGCTGAATCAGGTGAAACTTGATCATAGTTGGAAATAGACGGTTCCTGGTATATTATTCCTGGTCTTTTCCCATATAATACACTAAATATCAGTAGGTACAACCGCATTGATATTATTTTTAGTTCTGCAGAACTTCAAAAACATGGCTTTCTCTACTGCACTTAAAACAGATGATCCAATTTTTTCAAAAATAAGCGTTTTGGGTATCTCAAATGAATTAGTATTGGCTCTGATGTTCATTTACTACCCTGATATTATTGGGAAACTTTCCCACGAGCTTGGTATTGCCTGTACTGGAATTTTAGTAGATTTTGTTTAGGGTATCAAATGAGTTACCAAAAATTAATAGTACTTAACATATGTGCATTTTTTGTATTTGATTCAATGCTGGGATCATAGTCCAATGCAGATCTATATATGGTCAAAGTACCAAATTTATCTCAATATGTGCATTAAAATCATTCATTGTTCCTACCCCAGTGAGTATGTTATATTATTGGTAAAACTCATCAGAAAATGATATCAATGGTCTTATCCTTTTTTGACTATATGCACATAAATTCTTATTTCCAGTTGGCAATGTATTAAGGGCTGCCAAATTCACCCATGATGGCATATTCACCTCCATATATAAGTCCATTCATCAGCAGCTAGTCTGGGTAGGACGAGATTTTGACTTTCTGTATCCAAATAGTTGATCACAGTAATAGCCTTTTTACAGTTTCCACATATATTATGGTCATCTCAAATAAGCATGAAAGATGTAGGAACATATTTCTTTAATAACTCTGACAACTTTAAGTTGGTGAAATTCCATATTTTCAAGGGTACTGCTTCTAGTCTTTCTCATCCAACTGGAGTCATTAGTTGAGGATGTAGGATATTGTTCTGGATAAGTGGCCAGTATATCAGGTGCGTTTTTCAGAATTCCATGGCTGGATTCAATATAGCTATCATTACTAGATGAGGAACTGGCTAAAAACAGTTTAAAATTATTTGAGGTGGGTTGACCTTGGGATAAATATACCACACCAAGAACGTTTTCTAGCCAGTACAGGTTTCAAACTCAAAACCTGCACTAGGGGTGGAAGCAGTTTTACCCGCTCAGCTAACCACCCTTTTTTGGCTAAAAACAGTTTTTTTTAGTACTAGATGGTCCCATGGCTAAAAACAGTTTAGTTTCGCCATTTAATTCTGCTTGACAATGATTTCAGAAATGCAGATGACCACATAATCCAACATTTTGACCAAATATAAGATTTGACAATAATTTTATAATTGTATAGGATCTGCAATAGTGTCCAATTGATGCGTATATCGTCAGGCATCATCCCCAATGATATTAGAGGTCAACAACTAATAAATTATTGTCAGTTATCATCCCCAATGATATTTGAGACCGCCAACAGATGATAATTTTGTCAGGAATCATCCCCAACAAATTAAGTGATAATTTGATATTGGGATAACACCCAATAGTCAAATTAAAGGGAATTGTTCAGAGCAGAATGGATTGGAGTCATTGGAAACTACCAAAACTTTCAAATGCTGGAGGAAGAGTAGAATTGTCATTGGCTGAAACAATTGGTTTCAAGTATCTAATACCAATTGTTTGGTCCATCAAACACTCAAGGATTACGCTGCCTAAGAAACCCAAGGCAACGGTACCTGACAAGGTTTAGTACCTAACACTGAGAGTCAAACCAGTATAGGAGCACAAATATTCTCATTGGACAGCTAAAAAGTTGCGTGCTGATTCTAACCATAAAACCCCCTAAATTATTCCCTAATAAAAGCAGGTTAAAACTTGATAATAACTTTATTATTTTAACATTGGTAGTTTAAACATTGCTCTTGATAGAAGAGTGTAAGAATCAGATATCCTTAAGTTGGCTTTATCAAAATCTCCGCTTGGCTCTGCAAAAAGAGAATAGGGAAAGAGTTCCCTACCAGTACAAGAACATCTTCAAGTTGAAGAAGCACCTGTCTAGCGTTGGACAATACTCTCAACATGGCTTTTGGGCAATCAACCATAATAGTCTTCATACTATTATTGCCCCAGTCTATCAAAATCATTTAGATAATCAACTCCAGGATCCACAAATCTGTGCAGTTGAAATTTAGGGCCAGAAGCGAGCCATCAAAGCCCAAGATTTTAACAAATGGCATAAAGTTCCTTTTTACTTTCATAAATGAGTTGCAATTATCTCTCGTCTCTCCTTGTTCAACTTCCATGCCTCAAGTTTTTTATAATTTTCACATTTTAGCCAACTCTTTATTCAGTTGATGAATCTTATCTATATTTTTAGAAGATTCTACTAACCTTATGATTTGATTTTGTGTTTCAATCACGTCTGTCCCCTCTTTTTTTCATAGTAATTTTCATATAATTTACTCTCTTAGGTATATTATACTTACTTAATAGATATGGAGTCCAAAATCTGGGATTTGAGTCCTTTTAATTTGACCCAAATTCAATTAATTTCAGCCTTACTCAGAGTTATTAATTGTTGGCAAGAAGTTGAATTTAATGATACTTTCTTTATCGTAGCTTTGTTGCTTTAAAATGATGAATTGCTTCATTATGTTGCGTGGAGTCTGTGGCGCTACATCCCCTTTCATATTCAATTAGTTTGGCGATCTTCCATTTGCTTATTAAAGAAAGTTTTTATCATATTCCAATTAAGAAGTGTATCCAATTAGCTCCAACATTACCTTGACATTGTCACTTTGTTTAGTGTTCAGCCCATTGATTAATACTTGTATTTTTTGCTTTTAAACACTATGTGAAACTGAATCAAGACCTCAGTGGATCTGATAAAAGCTATCCTTAAGCTGAGCGACCAAATTGGAAAAACTGATGCTATCTACTTGAGCATATAAAACCAAGTTTGCAATCAATCATATATCTAGCTTGTACAAGCCTCATATTTTAGTGGTTGGCAGTACTTAGTTAGCAAGATAATCCTCAAATTGTCCTGCATTGTGTAAGAACCTGTCTAAAGTGAAAGATGATAGGGTTTTAACTGTTTAGATTACTTTTCTTCTTTAATCAGATTCTTTAGGTGCAGAAAAGGCCGCAGGCTTTGTCAATAGTGTCATTGGATAGCAACTGGAATCCGTGCTTCAGTTGTTTGCTCACTTCTTCTATTTCTCCTAAATTCTCTCCATGTGATTTTCATAAATTGTGACAGCGGACTCTAGCCTAATTTACTCCTAGTTCACCTTTTTGGGGTCCTTGTTCTGACTCTCTCATATTGGACATTACTTTATTTACTAAATGGTTCTCCAATCATGCTTTTTGGTTCTTAAATAAAAATAACTTTAGCTCAAAATCCCCTTGGAGAGAGCATAATCTATCAAAATGTGGCAGCTACACAGGTTTGTGAGGGATTTATTCATCTTATGCTACATGTTTGATGACAGGAAGCGCTATTTGAGCTATAAACAGTTCAGTTAGAAGTTTAAATAGAAAAGAAAGTAGTTTATATAAAAAACTACTTAAAGCAATAAAGAAAGTTTTATTAAGGGTACTATATAAAAAATAAGTATTTCATAGCAATCTGATGACCACTTATTAAAACATAAACACTGGTTGCTGGAGAATATCATTACTAAATTATCAACCTGAAACATTTTAATTGTTACTAGTCAAAACTTTCATCAACACTAAATAATTATTATGGTAATTGTCCCACAAGTTTTTATAAATTAAAGCTATCGCCAACTCAGCCCTATACCTTTTATAGGTCTGTTCATCAAATTAGCCTTATTTGATCACTTTATCAGTGAACATAAATGCTAATTTGAATCTACCCACTGGAAAGCCTAAAACATTCTAGCTAAAAATTAAATCAGCATAAATTCTTGATTAACTAAGTACTAGCTTTAAAAGTTGGTGGAAGAAAGATAATCTGGTTGATCCCAAAAGCACACCATCTCCATTAGTGTGGTGGGTCCACTGCTAATAGCTATAGGCAATTTTGGTGCACCATAGTAGCTATTTTTGTCATGGCTAAATGACATAAAAGTAGGGACAGATTATTATAATATTGCAGAGCGTGAAGAGGCTAAGAGGAACAAGCTAATGAACCTACATGGCCTGAAGCACAACCTGTACCAATGAGGGTAAGGGCGAGATATGCCAAGTTGGTTCTGAAGTGAGCATGATGACCTAGGGCGTTACATACTCAGCCTTGCGGTGCACCAGTTATTTTGTAAATGAAAACAAAATGTTATTTTTTGTTAGGAGAATGGGGCTTCAAATTTTATTCAGCTTATTATATTGCTGAATTGGAAAAATTAATTGCATTCAATCACCCAAGTGTGAGCGTACTTAAGCTATATTACCACAAAGGATGGTGAGTTAACTTATTAGTTGTATTGAGTGCAGTGCATCACACAATGGAAAATGATACTCCCAATATTTTTTAAAAAAAATTGACCAACCTTCTTTGTTTGTCATCTAGGTAATAAAACCCAATTTTTTAACATATGTGCATATGTTTGTTCCTATATGCTGACCTCCAGAAGGTCAAAGAAAATGAAGTTTGCGCAGCCCTCATCTAGTCCCTTTGCCCATACTCCGTTACAATGCACTGTTTCTTCTGGTTCTAGTGGTGTGTTCCCAGATGGTGGGATGGGGCCCTCCCCATCACCTCTCTGGAAACAGGAGCATTATAGACACGCTCTTGACACTAGATGACTATCCCTTTATTTGGTCTGGTTGAAATTTATATATGTGGGTTTTTCACTTAGTAATGATGGGGTACATTGTTTATGCAACGTGGGTTTGATGCTTTTAGTCAAAGTTTTATTGTTTGCTTTAGTGGTGTGCCAGCTCAATGTTTCTCTTGTTACTGCTTGCAGTGTGACTGCCAACTTTTCTGCGAGCTTTTGGTGGGATTGGACTGTTTGAGCCTTGGTTTCACAGGTTTTCAATTTTTCCACCGCATTCTTTAATTGTGATAAAGTTGCCCTATTGGTCCTCTTCTGGCGTTAAGTGGCTGTGTTGGCATCTGCTTGGGGCCTTTGTCTGGGTATTTCAAGTTTGGTAAATTGTGTCATGGGTGTTGGAGACAATAGATGGTTTTGAGCGCCTCCTGGCAGCGGGGCAATAGACTTTTCTGCTTTCCAAACCTTCCATGTGTCATTTGTGCACCGTGTAGTTGGGCGCCTTTGATGCCCCTATTTATATGAATCTACTTGGGTCCTAGGCTTACCTGTGTATGACATCAAAAAAACATCATTTCTCTATGCCACATTGGGCAGCCCACGAAGAACACCCCAGTATGGCAAGCTTCCCCTTCCATCTTCATTCATATGATTAAGTTCTTTGTGGTGATTTTTCCTTCCTAACCCATAAAAAGGCCAGGTAAATGGCTATCATTGTTTCACCAAGTGAAGCCCTATAAGTATATGATCAAAAACTTGTGTGCGCCACTGAAAGGGGAGGAACCTTATTCTTCTATTCCTTCAGTTTCAAGGGAACTCAAAGGCGATAGGGGACTAGCCCAAATCTTTATTGTTAATTTCAGTCAATTCTATTATGATGATGTCACGCATGGTGGCCCCTATAGATGTGGCGCCCAAAACTATGAATTTTCTCTTAATGGGGCAGGGCTCCTCACCAGTCCTCTTTCCATTTCGGCAGAATTTGAGGGTTCAGAAGAGTCTAGCCCCAAATTAAAATAAATGATCCATCTGATATAATCTTTTTCAACGCTCAATACAGGGGAGATATATGAGTCATTAATGGGTTCCCTTACAGTGATGGTGCTGGATAGCAATTATCAGCTGGCTATCAGACCAAGTATGATGTCATTAATACAGAAAGCGCGTTTAATAATGCAAAATATTTATATTCTAATTGGTATATTATCAGCTCTCTTGGGTCCAGTTTAGAGCTAATTCATGTGCACCACGCTACCCCTGAGAACCCATTTTTTACCTCCGCTATGATTTGCAGGACACAGGAGGTAAAAATGAACTGTGGTACAATTTTCAAAATAAATATGTCATTGCTGAGGGTAATGTGGGCATGTGTCCTAACTAGTGAGGATGGCCAACTATCCCTCCCCTTTTTATGCAAAATCATATTCTGGGGGCATTACTAAGCCAGATGAAAATTTTACTGATGAAATATTTGTGTTAATTGAAATGAATAAAGACTATTCTAGTTATTTTTTATTTGCTCTTTCTTCCTCTTTAGGGGTTCAGCACAACCAATTTGGTGGATATGGGAGCCTCTGAGAATTTTATTGACCAGGACTTAGCTGACTACATTTAGTTGAACAACTTTCCTGGTGGTATTGTTAGGGGATGACATTCCAGGGTATCCCAACGCTGCTATTTCTGGGGTTGGTGGATTATCAAGTTGGCAAGTACCATTCAGCTGACCAATTCCATCAATCAAAAATATATTGTACCAAATTATTTTTGGGATTAAAGTGGTAAAGATTTTGTCAGAACTAACCTAGAAAGTATGTACCTTGGCGTTATCTCTGAATAATGTCCAGTGATTATTAGCCCCTTTGTTTGAATCAAACACTCAGGGCCATTTTCCCCAATGGCCAAAGGTAATACGCTCAGCCTTGCACCTCTGCTTAAGCCCACTTTGGATGTACCATTACTTTCCTGAATATAAAAGGGGTTGGAATTTTGTTTGATGCGGCTTCTGCCATTGAATTGCCAACTCATTCAGTGTATGATTTTGAGTTAAGCTCACTGTTGATCTGGTGTGTATATCATATTCAATTTACCCTTTAGCTTAAAGCGAGGAAGCAGCTTTAGATGTATGGGTTAAAGAGTAGTTAGCTGAAGGAGCTATCTTTCAGCGTACCTCTCTGGTATGCTCCCCACTTTTCTTAATGGTAAAAGCAGATGGTACTCTATGTCCATTTGTGGACTATGGAAACCTGAAAAACGTGATAGTCCCAGGTTTGCATGTATCCCAGTAGATTCACAAATTGTTCACTGTGTGGAGAAAGCTAGAGTCTTATCCAAACTGAATTGCATAAAAGCTTTTAATAATATCTGTATCAAAAAGGGGCAGGAACAGCTGAAAGCGTTTCATAACAGAAAGGGTATCTTTCAGTTTCAGGTATGCCTTTTGAGCATAAAAATGCACCTGCTATTTTCCAACGTCATATAGATGTAGCTTTGAGGGACCTTCTAGGCATATGAGCTTTGTCCTACATGTACGACACTCTGTTGTTCCCCAACAATCAAGCATCACATGAAATTCACATGTGGAAAGTGGTGGAGCATTTGAGAGCAGCCACCCTTACACTGAAAATCAGAAAGTGAGAGAATATTAATCCCAGGTCACCTTTCTGGGAAACATTGTATTTGACTATGGCCACAGGATCACTCCAGACAAGGGGAAGGAAATTCAAGAGTGGCCAACTTAAATTTTGTTAAGGAATTGAGGAGCCTTTTGGGGGCTTGCAAATTCCTTAAAAAGTTCACGCCAAGTCTTTATGAGGTGGGCGCCTTTGTAAGAGAAAGCGGGGCCAAAATTCATTAGTGGTCCTCTGCCCTAGAGAATGCCTTCCAAGCAGTGAAGTACATCCTGCTGTACATGTTGGTTATTTACCATGTGGACCAATAAAATAGTTTTTCGTGGCTACTGGTACTTCCATCTTTGCATTAGCAGCTGCTTTGTTACAAGTGGGTGAAGATGAGTGGAACATCATGTGGTCTATTTTTCTATAAAAATGTCCTAGTCTGAGTTGAACTATGCCATTTATGAAAAAGGGTTGTTGGCAGTGGTGGAAGCGCTGACATATTGGCGTCATCATTTTTTATGAAACTTCATAGCCTTTCTGCATTTGTACTGATCACCATGCGCTATTGTATTATCGCGCCCCTCATTTCCTGACCCCAAGGCA